>JADRCD010243330.1:0-14097 GCA_019843815.1 Montemys delectorum | reverse complement strand
CAGCTGGAGAGACAGCTGGAGGTAGGTAGACAGCAGTGCAGCTGGAGGTAGACAGCAGTGCAGCTGGAGAGACAGCTGGAGGTAGACAGCAGTGCAGCTGGAGAGCCAGGAGGGCTTCCCAGGGTGCAAGGTATGAGAAGAAAAGAAACAGATAAAGAAAGAATGAGAAACTGGGATGGGCAGGGACAGGAATTTGTTACTGAAAACCAATAGAGATGCCATGATTTGAAAGGTGTTAAGTTTTTGTTAATTTCTAATGCTGGGAAGGCCAGGAGAAGAAAGATGGATGAATAATTGTAAAAATTCAGCAAGCATCTCTCGTAACAAAGTGGGCAATTGGCTTAGAGAAAAAATGGTGAAAACTTGTCTGGTTAAATATTAATGAAGCATTATGGTGACTTCAGGTATTTATTCAAATTTAAATCTTTATTTCCCAATTGATGTTGACCAACCCTTGATTATCTTCTGCATTTATCATTGGTTAGGTGACAATGAATCATATGACCAGGCTTAAGCCAATCCCTGTTGCACAGTTCATCAATAGGATGACCAAATTGTGTCTGTTTCCCCCAGGATGGTCACACCATATTTGTCACCCCACTATACCTATTATTGTTAGATTCATTTACTCTCAGATATGTTTCTATTAGTCAGAAAAATAAAACAGTCTTCTATGCCATTGATGCATTGCTTCTACTTTCTTCCAAAATTCATCTCTTGCTGCTCAGGTGGGAATGTGATCCATTCACAACCCTGACTTTGCTCTGTGCTCCAGGCCTAATTATAAGAAAATCATGGGAGACATATTTATGGATTTTTTTAAAAAATGAAAACACAGTCAGAGGCAGGGTATGAAGGCAAAGATTATTTTCCAGCTTTGAATGAATAATGTTCAATCATAAATAATCAATCTTATTGACCACCTATTATGGTAAGGGACCATGTTCCGATTCTCATGTTCTGCTTGTGCTAGCATTTAGCTATTTTGCTTTGATTCGGTTTGCAAAAGTTGGTGCTGGCTCTTATTGGCCATTACATCTTTTAGGTTTTCTACCTGTTCTCTCCTGTCAAGTATTAGAAACGGAATATTTCTGTAAATATAATGAACAAGGTATTACAGAAGTAAGTGAGTGACTCTTCTTCTGTTTGGTTTGTGCTACCTTGGAAATGAGATGCTTGTAACTGATCCACGATGCCTTTTAGTAAGGCTGCACAAACACAGAGTCTGGAAAGGAGAGATCCTCTAGAATAATATATAGAGTATTTCTCAGAGGAAGTAGCTGTAGGATTTTTCCTTTTGGGACTTTTAGAACTAATAAAGGAAGAGAGAGAAAGCTATAGAGGCATAAGAAAATCAGAGAGAGCTCTCCTACTCTCTATTTCCCCAGAAAATCAGAGAGAGCTCCCCCGGTCTCTATTTCCCCACCAACCCAGCCACAGATTGGAGGCCAAGCCCCAAAAGAGAAAGGAAAAGTGCATGTAATCTCAGAAGGAATATTGAGAATGAAAAGCCTTTCAGTCAGAGTGAGAAACGGGAGCTTTCATAATAGAGGCTCATGATAATGCATCAGAAACAGTGTGCTGGTTAGCTTTGTCAACTTGACACAGAGTCACCTCCGAAGACAGAGCCTTAGCTGAGGAACTTTCTCCATCAAATTGGCCAGTGGAGGTGTCTGTGGGCACATTTTCTTAATTGCTGATTGATGCAGGAAGGCCCAGCCCACTGTGGGCAGTGCCATTCCTAGGCAGGTAGGCCTTGGTTGTAGAAGAAATGTAGATGAGCAAGCAAGTCAGTAAGCAGTGTACCACCATGGCTTCTGCTTCAGCTCTTGCTCCAATGTCCTGCCTTCAGATTCCTGCCTTGACTTTCCTTGAGGATGGACTACAACATGTTAGAGGAAATTAACGCTTTTCTCCCCAACTGGATTTTGGCCAGTGTTTTATCACAGCATCAGAGAAGCAAACTACGACACACCAGGAGGACTCTAAAGAATACAGAATCAAGGCAAAGAGAAACAATAAAAAGCGTAGAAATGAGGGTGTCAGGAGCATGTCAGAAGGGCTTGGGGTACCTGCAATGGGAGATGGGGCAAAGACCTGTCCAATCTTGGAATGACCAAAGGCAGAACTTATTTGAGCATGTTGCACTTGTATGTATTATTATGCGTGTATTATAAGTATGTGCTAAAAAGTTATACATCCTTAGCACAGCAACAGTGCTGTATATGTACATGTATGTGTGTAATAATATAACAGTGTAAACACAAGACATAAACAAATAAAGAGTTTCTTTTCTTTTGTAAAGAGACTCAAACTAAATGTAAAAGGACCTTCTATCTTCTTTTCTACTGTGGGTTACCTTGGAGATCTTTAACATGGAAGAAGCAAGTGAACAGATAAGAAGAGGAGCAAAGAAATGACTCAGGGGCCTCTGAGAACTGTTAGCAAAATCACCATGGGCTGGGCCCTTAAAAGATAGGGGTAGGTAGTACTTTCTGTCTTCATTGCCTGCTGGTTTTGGATTCCAAGGTCTTTATTAGGCTAAGAAGATGATGTGACTATCTTCCATCTGGTTGCTGTTCCTAGGATCCATTGAGGATGGGTTATTTATTGAAGAGCTTTAATACATGTCATTGGTTGCCCCCCCCAGAGGTGGGAGGTAATTCCCTGTAGATGAAGATACCATGTACCTCAGACACAAGGCCCAGAGGCCCCTGAGCTGGAACTGACCTGAAATCTTCCTTCCTTCAGACTAACTTTCATGGTTCCAGAAGGAACCATGCAAGTTTCCAAAAGAAGCAAGCAACCATCAGTTCTACCCAGCTATGCCATCTATAAACCACAACACTGACCAGCATGGGACTGTAACCCTAAGAGTGCAGTAAAGGCATGCATGCATACCTTGCCAATACTCAACTAATTTGACTTAGGACCCACCCAAATGAGGCAAATCATTCCTGGTACTGGAAAACCTATCCAACTACCCAGGGCCAGTGAAGTCATGGATCTTGAGGGGGGGAACTACAACAACTGCTTTACTAAAAAAGCACAACCCATAACTACACTCTAAATATTGTCCTTATAACCACAGGTAAGTGTGGTCCTCACCTTTCATTAAGGAAACTTCTCTTTGCAACAGAAAGAGGCCATTATGGAAAACCCCAACTAATTACCTCCTGGTTGTGGAGCCCAGCCTCAGTGGATATATCTAAAAAGCACTCCCATACATAAATGTCAGTGCCTCAAGTAAGAAGGGGAAGAAAGAGTCTAAGAACCAGAGTATCTGGGAGTTTTCAGTGAGCTTGTATTTCCTACTAATGTCAGAAGCTGCATGTCTTACCAACATGGCTGCTTAAACACTAGCTGAGTCAGGATGACAACAGACATACCAATGTGGACAGGGAAAAGCCCACTCGGCCTTAACCATACACAAAGTCTGTCTAATGTTATACAGACTGAATGCACTACATTTAGGAATAGATGGATGGATAGATAGATAGATAGATAGATAGATAGATAGATAGATAGATGATAGATAGACAGATATATGTGCAATCTATCACAATTAGTAGAAAAAAGACACCATGAATTTTAAAGAGAGGAAGGAAGGGAGAGGGGAACATGAAGTAATTATATTATAATCTAAAAAAATAATAGAAATATTAAAATGTAAATGTGTTATTTAGCAACAGATCTTTCTCTTCTTGGCTGAGTATAGAGGAAATGGGTGATAAAGTTCCTTTCTTCTTCTATGAAATAGTAAATAGAGATAAGACTCTCTTAGAGTACAGAATAGGCAAATGTACACTTTTTATAAGTGATTTTGGTCAGGATCTCAGATAAAAATGAAGAAAAGTGTGACAAACCCTCTGGAATTTTCTCCTTAAATCCTTCACTCATCCTGTGCTTTTTCCTTAAAGAAATCCTTTATTTTCAGACCCTCATTGTGAGTTTTTCAGTATGATTTAAGCATGGTCTTTTGCTTACAACCCCTTCCTCATTCACCCGTGCGTCCCATGAAGGCTTATTGACTTCAGAGAGTTACTCACTGGGAACATTCCCTCAGCACTGGTAGAGCACCTACATTATTCCAGGGAGCAATACCCCAATGTCTAAAGGAGATGAGCGAGTCATCATGGAAAGTGTAGGCCTTGTGGGGCAACTTCCTGAATAGAGATGTTTTCTTCTCCTGGGAACACACTGTTCATTGGCTTGGTTATCTACCTATTAGATTTATAATTTCTAAATTAGGTAAAAGCAAATTTGGCCCAACTTTAAATGCTTGTACTAATGTTCTCACTTGGATTTCAGGTGTAAAGGTTGAACCAGTTCATGCAAGATACCTCTTGGTTTAATTATATTTTTTATCTTTATTTCCTTTCTCAATTTCTACTACCTTTCACTCCAATAACACACACACGCACACAAACACACACATACATGCATTCACACATGCACACACATCACACACACACTCACACACAAAAGCATATACACACATATATGTGCACACACACATACACATATATGTATACATGTACACACATATGAAATATGTGAAATGTGACTATGGAATATGTGCTATTAAATATGCTAAGTGGCTTGTGCTTTACTTACTGAATGATGGTCATATTATAGTCCTTGATCTTAAACATATTTTCACTGAATTCTTTTTCCTATCTTTTCCTGCTTCCGTGCAATCTGGGGCTCTTCAAGACTTGATAGAATTCTGTAGTTGCAACTGCTCTTTTTTGCTCACGTGCTTCTCTAACAATATATACATATGTATTCCTTTGTTACAACCAAAAGTCTTGAGAATTCTTATTCATGAGTGAGAATCTTTGTAGAACTATTGAATTTTGTTTTACATTTTACTTAATTTTCTTAATGTATTTCCAGATACCTTCTAGAACACCTTTACTTATTTAAATGCTTTACCTGTTTATATGTTTTATGAATAATGTACAGGAATTGCTGCTTTTCTACATCTCTGTAATATATGGCTGTAAGAGATAGTTAATGGTTTAAATTTGTATTTTTCTAATCTATCTTTAGGAATGAACTTGTTCCTCTGGGAGCTGTATATACTTCTGGCTGACCATTTTCTAAGAATCCTAAGAATAACAGGGGAAACAACTCCTTTATGTAGCTTATGCGTCTTTAGAGAAATCTCACCCACTCCAGCTCTGTCAACCTAACTCTAGGACTGTCAGACGTAGAGCATTCTCTGTGTGGTCATTCAATCGCTTGCTGAGACTGAATTGCCACTCATCTCCTCTGTCCAAGCCAGCCAAATCTTTTCCTTCACTTGTACTCATCTTGGAATAGTCTCTAAAACATTTTCTTCATGTTAATCTTTGTCTTAGAATTTGCCTTTTGGAGAATATAATCTGTGAACATTGGTGTCAAGATTTGGAATAATTGGAGACAATAGATGATAAGGGAGGAGCCTAGAGTTCAAGAATGCTTGGTCCACCTGGCTGGTAGAGACTTCACACCAGAAGTGAGGAAAGCATAGTTAGCACCAACAAAAGGTATCAACGATGTTAGAAGTTCCACTAGTCATGCACCGAGATGCTGAAAGAATGAAAGAGGAATGTTAGTGACGGCCGTATACCGCCATTTAAGAAACACAAGAAAACAGTTAACGTGTAGGCGATGAAATTAGACATTTGTTTCTAATGGAAATGTGTGCTATAGGGAAGATAGTGCATAGTAGCTAGGGGTTGATAAACAGCTAGAGCTAAATTTGAAATCAAGAAAACCCATTTGGCTACTTGGGAGCAGAAAAAGACTAAATTCTAAGGCTGGGACTCATGTATAATGAGGAAAATACCTTAGGAGAACTTTCATTCTCAGCCTTAGTAGGTTTCCCATTTCAAGACCAGGCACACAACTTGGGAAAGAGTGGGACCTTAAACTGCCCAAATAGATGCATTTGCAGATCTTGACATGACCACTCCATCATGCTAGATCCTAGAATTCCCTGTTACTGGAGATTACTCAAAGCCTACAACTAAAACCTTGCATTAGCAGTTCCTCTACCTCTTTGCTGTTTATAAGAAGTAGCCTTTTAAGAAGGAATGAAATGTCCACACTTTGGTCTTCCTTCTTCTTGAGTTTCTTGTGGTTTGTGGGTTGTTCTTCCTGTATTCTGAACTTCTGGGCTAATAACCACTTATCAGAGAATACATACCATGTGTGTTCTTTTGGGATTGGGTTACCTCACTCAGGATGATATTTTCCAGAACCATCCATTTCCCTAAGAATTTCATAAATTCATTGTTTTTAATAGCTGAGTAGTACTCCATTGTGTAGATGTACTACAATTTCTGTATCCATTCCTCTGTTGAGGGACATCTGGGTTGTTTCTAGTTTCTGGCTATTATAAATAAGGCTGCTATGAACATGGTGGAGCATGTGTCCTTATTACATGATGGAGCATCTTCTGGGTATATGCCCAGGAGTGGTATGGCTGGGTTCTCGGAAGGAGTTGCGGAGACTAACTATGGAGCAGAGACTGAAGGAAGGACAAGCCAGCCTGATATAGCTGTTTCCTGAGAGGCTCTGACAGTACCTGACTAATACAGATGTAGAGGCTCACAGCCATCCACTGAACTGAGTACAGGATCCCCAATGAAGGAGTTAGAGAAAGGACCTATGGAGCTGAAGGGTTTGCAGCCCCTTAGGACGAACAACAATATGAACTAACTAATACCCTTAGAGCTCCCAGGGACTCAACCACCAACCAAGGACTATACATGGTGGGACTGATTGTTCTGGCAGCATGTGTATAGTAGAGGATTGCAAATTTGATCATCAATAGGAGGAGAGGACCTCGGCCTTGTGAAGGTTCTGTGCCCCAGTGTAGGGGAATGCCAGGGCCAATAAGTAGGAGAAGGTGGGGTGGCAAGCAGGGGGAGGGGGGAGGCAACAGGGGTTTGTTCTTGTTTTTTGTTTTGTTTTTGTTTTGTTTTGTTTTTTTGGAGGGGAAACTGTGAAAGGAGAAATCATATGGCATGTAAATAAAGAAAATATCTAATAAAAATAAATAAACAAGTAAGTAAGTAAGTAAGTAAATAAATAAATAAATAGCCTAACTGGAGACATGCTGGAATGCTGCTATAAAGGAGAGATGGCTTGAATCAGCACACTCGAGTAGGACATGGGAAAAGTCATGCAGGATTGCTCATGATATTGCCAGATTGGGACAACAAAACACAGACTGGATAAGGGAGACACACCAGCATGGAGTGGTCTCCCAAGGAAAGAACTGTAATACTTGCTCAAAAATGGGAGATGGCTCTAAGGCAGTACTAATGCTTCCAGGGGATGATGGCCCAGAGTACAGAGTTTAAACATTGGAATGACTGTGGGGATTAAAATAAAACTTAAAAAAAAGTAAGGGGTACATAGACTCTAAAAGACTCAACATGCCTATAGGCCCAGAGAATATCTGACTATGCAGCAAGAAATGTGCTGTTTAGAGTAATGCTAATATTTTGGAGAAGTTCAATATTGGTTTCAAGAAACTTAAGGAACTTTGAGATTGTATGGTATTCACCAGCTACTATAATGCTATGGATTCTGCTGAAGATATGTGATGCCTAGGTCAGAGAGGGAGAATTTCATCATTTATGGCAACAGAGGTGGTGACTGTATTAACGTTCATTCCTATTGGCTCCTCTAGCTTCAATTGTGTCAAAGCAAAGAAGTCCAGGTGATACCTGTGCCTATAGTAAGCTGCATTGCAGGAGACCAAGTTTTCCCTAAAGCTCTTCTTTCTAATGCACAATAAACGTGTCTGGCTTTTACTTTAGAGAAAGAGACACTATATTTAGCAAGGCTGTTAATACGCCCATAACTGCTCCCTTCCCCCCCCCCCCCCATAAGGAGTCAGGGACAAAGTCACTCAGCACTGCAGAAATTCAAGAGACCAATAGATAATGTAACACTTCCAAACAGCATTTTTGGCTAATCTAGGGCTGATAGTGAGCTTCCATTCATGATAGTTTAAGGTTGGACTCAAGTGCTCTCTCTGCTAACTATGAGATGGTGTCTGGTTTTCCTTCTGCATTTGGACAGGACTTGGTAAGCTTCTTTACGTTTTATACGCAGGGCAAAGGAAGTTCTGAGATGTCAAAAATCTAGATCACAAGAAACCTTGCACAACTGTTAGGGACCTAGTAGAACCTTGAGCAATCATGTAAGAAGTTCATCTATTACTGGTGAGATAACGCACTATAGCAAGAGAAGGGGTGGGGATAGAGAGTCCTTCAAATAGCATGACCCTGTACTCTGATGTGTACAGCTGAATGACTCTGAGTGACCCCAGTTGATACCACTTAGAATGACCTAGCCAAGCCCTGCCTGAGTTGCTAACTTAGAGTATCTTTACACAGAATGAGTATTGATTTATGCCAATATGAACATACTAATAATGCAACACATTATAGAACTAGGCTCAAGGTGCCTAGACTAGACACTGAGATGTCGGCATTGAACAATCAGAAGCAAGTCAGGCATGGTCTGGGTGGCAGCCACAGTATCGTCGCTGAGTTCCAATCTCTCCCCAAGGTACCACATTAAACACTATACTACATGAATTTGGGGGTTAGATTTCCAACACATGAACTTTGGGAGAGACACCAACCCTTATGGTTACATAGATAAGAAAAGGTCCTGTGGGAGATAGGAATCTAGAAAGGGTGGCAGAGGGACAGAGCTGACATAGGCACCTGCCTGAGGTGCCTGAAAACCCCTTGCAGTAAGAATTGGACCCAAGTGCTATAGGTAGAACCTGAAGGATGCTGTGTATCCTAAAGGTCTTGCAAGGCTTGGGGGTTATTTGCTTCTTGAAATTCTGTGAGTCTTGTCAGCCTTTAGCTGACAACCCCTTTGGGAAACTGCCCTTGTGTGAATATATCCATTTTGCTTAAAGTTACTCTTGCTTTTGAGTCAGCTGTTATTCAGTGACTGATAGAAGTAAGCATCTAAACTTTAGTCTTGGACCCTAATACAAAGGAATTAAATCCGTTCTAGTTATCCATCCCAATTCATCAAGTCACCCTGAAATTCAGTTATTTAAAGAATGACTTAACTGTTTTGCAATGCTTATGTAGGTCAGGAGTTTGGGGAGGGATCAGGAAGAAAGTTGGGGCTTGGGGACTTTAGCATGGTTTCCACCAGAATAAGCTAAACCTAAAACAACAGAGAGTCAAGCTGACTATCTCTCCCCATTCCACATAACCTCAGAGCCTCTGTGTCAGCGTTCTCCATGAAGGTTAGCCTGGGCTTTCTCAGAGCAGGGTGATCTCCAGCCAGTCTGAACATTTCTATAGCAACTCGATATCCTAAGAAGAAGTGTTCAAGTGAACAACATAGAAGTGTGTCAGCCGTTATGACCTAACCTGGAAATGCACACTCCACTTTTTATCATCTGCTGCTCATTGAAACATCAAGAAAGGATTATGAAACTCTAAGGAAAGAAGACATAGACCCTCTCTGTGCCCTCTGGAATAATGTCACTGTCACACTGTAAGAAGAGCATGTGGTAGAAGGTGAGTGGTGGGAAACACAGCTGGATACTCTCCTAGCTCTGAACTCTCTGAAGGTAGATGAGTCCTCCATTGGATGAGTGCCTCCTTTGCATTCCTTCTTCCTTCTCCTTCTCATCATTGTCTTCTGTGCCTGGTTTGTCTTCCAGAAAACCTGGCCTCCAACAACCATGGAACCTTCTAACCCTCCCTTGCTGTAGGCTGCAAGACCACACCCTTTGCTCGATTTTTTTCTACCGTTTCTGATCCTTTTCTTATTCATCAGCAGGAATTGTAGTTAGTTTCAGACATTGTAAGTATCTCGTTTGGAGCCATCATCCTTTTGCAGACTTTGTCTACAATGTTCCACATTTTATAGACATATAGACATTGTGTGCTTTGGGCATCTATTCCAGAAAGTGTCTTCTTACTCTAAAGTTTTAAGTAAGCTTTGAAATTTTTCCTCTATTAGCTTTATAATTTTATCTTGTTTACATGTTCATTTCATCTGTTACTCACTTTTTAATTTTATTTATTTTTATTTTATTAATTTATTTATTTTAGTTATTTGAGAGAAAGTCTTGCTATGTATCTCAGGGTAATATGGAACTTACTATGTAGTCCAGGGTGGTCTCAAATGTATGATCCTTCTGTCTTCACCTCTAGTGTGCTGGGAGTGCTGGTATCCAGGACATGCACCAACATATCTAACTCTGGTATCTGCTTTTAATATAAAAGTTCAAGATTATTTTTGTCTACAGAATGAAACAGTTTTTCTTCTATTTTTTTTAACTTCTTTTATGTTCTTTTAATCAAGTTTTCTCTTACTGTCATGTTATAATTACTAAAATATCAGATATATTATTTCTTCTTTATCTTTGTTCTTCTTTTCTTAAATTCAGTTTGGTTCTTTGTAATTTTTATCCTTCTTTGACTATTATACAAGAAATTTTCAGAGTTAAAAAAAAACAAAAATAAAAAACAAAAAGCCTCATAATCCTACTGGGGATTGGATTTTTATTGGAATTGCTGCACATATGTAGATTAGTTGGAGATGATATGTTGTCAATAGTGGAAACATAAACTATTTATCTAGAGATGCAGCCACTATGCCTCATTTGCTTTTCAAGATCCAAACAGACTGAGGAATCTATATTGTTCATTTGATATTAGTTTGAGAATGAAAAAACAAACAAATAAACTAAATAAATACAGAAATAGTCCCCTGGAATTATTTAAAATGTACTTTTTAACTAAAAAACTACCACAATATATGGACTAAGACTATGAGCACAGAAGTTTCCAATAGAGAAAAAAATAATGTTTTGAAGTATAGGAAAAGATGCCAAATATCTCCTCAAAACAGAAAAAAATTGAGTTTTAAAAATAATCATAGATTATAGTTTGACCATGACAGTTTGAAAAGATTCATGAGACTCTGTCAAGATGTGAGGAAGCTGCGACCACCTCCACTGCTGGTAGATTGTGAACGGTGAAATCTTTAGAGAGAAATTTCTTTATGTGCCTTACAAGTTGAAAATGTGAAGAGCCTTCAAACTTGCCATTTTGCCAATACAACTTTATCCTTAGGAATACTTATGTGTCTCTGCAAAGTCGTATAATGAGGGCTTCCATTATCTCATTATGGATGGAAGCACGGGGCTAGAAGAACTTGAGAGCTTACTGTTCACAGTCTGTAACTGGGGCATCGTTTACGCGTCCATACAACAGAAAACCTGTCAGTCTTTGAAAATAATTAGATGCTTCTTTCCATGATATAGAGTAATCTCAAAGACTTTTAAGTGAACAAGGCACAATACAAAGTATGTGGAAAGTGAAGCCCAACTTAATAAAGAAAAAAGAAAGAAAAGATGCATTAATATACATGTTTGCATTCCCATAGAATATCTCTGGAGTGATAATTAAGAGTCAGATAATACTGACTGCCTCTGGGAAGGACAGCTGGGAACTGAGCATTGAGGTGGGAGCACATCTTTATACTCATATCCCTTTGAACTCTTTGATTAATTTTTAACAATATGTATGTATTATTTTTAAAAATAAATTAAAAACTATTTTAAAACAGTTTCCTCCTTTCACTTAAGCTGTAAAGTGTCACGTATTCAGAAGTTTTTTCCTGTGTTTTGATTTGACCTAGAGGTGTGTCCCACCACTTCTTGTGTTCCTTTCTGCACACTCAAAGGAATCACTCAAAGAAGTATTTTTCTACTAAAAGTCAAAGAGAGAAAATGTCATGGTTTAAAGTCCATGACAAGGTAACTGCTTTTATTTAAAATGAAGTGAAAATTACAATGATGTTTCATTGTCTTTGAACAATGTTGAAATAAAATCTGAAGAAGTCTTTTATTTTTCAAGACTGATGATCAAACCCAGGGTTTTGCCTTTGCTACTCAAGTTTTCCACCCCTCCATTAGAGCCCAGACTCTATCTGCAGAAACCTCTGTCTGCGTGTGTATAAGCTGACTGGTATCCCTCACCCAATCCCCACGTTTAACTACCAACCACTGAAACCTTACAAGGTAAGTAAACTGGGAAATAAAGTCTTTAAAGAGGACATTAAGTCAAAATGAGGTCATAAGAGTGGGTCCTAATTCAACATGACTGCTCTGTATGTAAGAAGAGACTTGGGCAGAGATGTGCCCAGAAAGGAAGCTGTTGTGAAGGTGTAAGAATGTAGACATAGATAAGCCACAGAAGAAGGAAACCAACCTGCCCACAACTGGGTTTTAAGGTATACCTTCCACAGCCATGCATGCGTGTATACACGCGTGTACGTGTGTGTGTGTGTGTGTGTGTGTGTGTGAGATATGATGTGTGTACCTGTTGCATACACCAGTTTCCTTTACCTTTTAAATGATTATACAACGTGATCTCATGCAAAAGACAAAAGCAGGCATTTAGTAGATGATTTTTGCTAGGGTTGGGTAATTGCAGGCAGAACAGCCTCTGCAGCTTCTGGGGGGCTTTCTGGAAGCTGACAGTCATTTCTACTAGTTAATACTTTGGCCTCTGTTGAGACGAGAACAGAGAGAGATGTTTTTTAATACTTTTGTAATGGGTGGGTCAGTGGGATATTTTAAATATGGGAGTGACTTCAAATTCCGAATGTGCTGGAAAAAGGGAGAATTTCTATAATCTTAGGAATGAGGTTTTAAGACAGATTGTAAGAAACTAATGAATATACTAGGCAGACTATTGAGCACGTGTGGAAATCTTTTTTTTTTTAATAAACTCTTATATATTTAAAAATAAGATAATGTAAAATAAGTATAAATAAGTATATTTAAATAAATAAGTATATTTAAATAAGTATATTTAAGAATAAGATAATCATATTCCTTATGGGCATTCTAGAAGGACAGAGGCAATGTGAAGCTTTCACAGCCAAGACAGACTGGATGCCTCTCCTGGCAGATGGCATTCGAGGTGGCTGGCCAAAGGCTCCTTTGTGGAAAGACCACTCCATCAGGATGCGTCTCAACCCAGGACACCTGCTCAGTAGCTTCTCACAGTGAGTGCCACAGACAATCCTACTGTTAAACTTCAGTCTCAAATGCAGCAACCTGGTAAAGCTTCATGCATGACTGGACTCACCCTGAACATGTTTTTCCTGAAATTCGTTGCTTCTCACCATCACAGTCTTCTCCAAAACTGAGAGAGCCGTATTAGCTCCTGAGGAAACACTACCAAAAGTGTAGACCGCATCCATGTAATCTAGGGTGACAATTCTACCGGAGATATGTCCTGTCTCAATCTGGGAAGCATCTGGTAATGCTTCTTAGGGGCAATTAGGCTGCCTCCAAATACTCCCTGAATTAGCTCTGTCCACTTCCCTCAGCCACATCCTATTCTTCTCTCTGGTTTCTAAGAATTCCTTTCAAATAAACCACTTGCAATCCTTCTACATGCTCTGTTTCAAGGGAGATGGAGCCATGATGATATACGACAGACATTATCCTATATCTCAATGGTCAATGAAATAGAGATAGATGAAGATAGATGATAGATAGATAGATAGATAGATAGATCTCACTGACACAGGTAAAAACATTTGATACAACATAAATGAAAAATAATAAAAACAATAATAATAATTTTAAGAATATTATAGGAGAGGTTTTTGTTGTTGTTTTGTTTTTTAATAGACATGACATTCCAAGAGGGCAGTGGCAAGAGGCTCAGGGAAAGACCTTTTTGTTAATAACTTTCTAGAAATGAAAAACATCATTGCTGAAATTAAAAATTGAAATGTGTTGAGTAGCATCTTGAATATAGCTGATGATCATGCCATTAGACAAAGTGAGGAATTATTCCAGAGGTGTGAGGAAGGACATGGGGTCTCACCCTTCATTGTGTAGAATTGTCAGGGGACAGCAATCAGTCAGTCCACACAGACAGAACTAATTCTGACCATTTCCAGAACTGATGAAAGATTCAAATCAAGTCTGCTGGGAACCATACAGAATGGAGAATAAAGAACAAAACATACTCAGTGACGAGCATACACTTCAGGTACAGCCTTGAGCAGCCTGGCTTAACT
>JADRCD010243329.1:0-17948 GCA_019843815.1 Montemys delectorum | reverse complement strand
CAATATTCTAATCTTCCTACACTTTTATTTCTTAATTAAAGTTTCTCCGATCTATCAGAGTGTCATCAATTAAAATCAAATGTAAATTAATCGTGGCTTTGGATCCCTACACCCATACACAAATTTCATCAGCTGGTATCGTACTCCTTGAGAGTCCCTGGGTAGGTTTCATTTATCTACAGCTTGGAAAGTAATTTAGCTGCAGGCAGATATGTGAAGTGTGCACAGAGGCCTCCACATTATGTTAACGTTCAGGATGAAAACATTTGTTATACCTGTTCCCAGTATTGTCTTTACAGACACCTTACTAAAATTGGTCGGCAAAACAAACTTTCTGGGGCTGGCAAGATGGCTCAGTGGTTAAGAGCACTGACTGCTCTTCCAAAGGTCCTGAGTTCAAATCCCAGCAACCACATGGTGGCTCACAACCACCTGTAATGAGATCTGACGCCCTCTTCTGGTGTGTCTGAAGACAGCTACAGTGTACTTATGTATATTAATAAATAAATCTTTGGGCCAGAGTGAGCAGAGGTCCTAAAAATTCAGTTCCCCACAACAAAATGAAGGTTCACAATCACCTGTACAGCTACAGTGTACTCCCATAAATAAATAAATAAATAAATAAATAAATAAATAAATAAATAAAACTTAAAAAAAAAAAAAAAACAACCAACCAACCGAACAAACAAACAAACTTTTCCTAACAGGTATGGTCCAGGAGTCACTTAGCAGTTCTCAGGGTCTTGAATTTTGCTATTGAACATCTAAGACATTGAGTACTGTACTAACATTGACAGTCTGCAATTCTTATTTTTTACAACCCCAACAAAGTGGGCACAAGAATGCTGGCACCAACCTGGAGTTAATCTAGGCTGTTTGAAGCACATACAGCATATGTAGCCATTTAAACAAGTTATCATTGACTGGTGTACATATGGGAACCCAAGCTGAATCACAATTATTTGGGGATAATTCAACATGGCTTCCATTGAATTCACTGAAACTGTCTTCTATGATAAACATCCTTCGTTTCTTCCTACTGTTAATACTTCTAAACACTACTATCTAACTCTTTATATGTCTATTTATTCCTAGAGAATGTCCAAGTTAATAAGGAATATATTCTCTACTTATCAAATTATTTCAAATTTCTATTTGCTACCATTTATACAAGGGATATTATTTATTTGCCTTTTCACTTGCCAAACACATTTCAGAAAAACCTGAGATGACCACATACTGGATGTGCTATGGTTAAGGCATAATTCCATCTCACCTTCCTTAGAAAGGAACAATAGCTACTCATGAGGAAAATACTTTAAGAATAAAATTAAAAGGTCATCATACATACTAGCCAATGTGTAGACTCTCAGCACTCAGGAATCTGAGGCAGGAGGTGTCCCTAGTTAGAAGGTAGGCTGGTCAGCACAGCAACTTTATCTTCAAAACAAACTAGCAAGCAAACATAAAACTCAGAGATCTGGGGAGAAATCTAAGCGGAACTATTTCACTAAGGGAAAGGGGAATTTGAGAACATCATGTTGGTCTTATGAATGAAAGAAGATCATATGGAGGCAATGACACCACCATTAAAGGCATTAACAATGGCAGGAGACTTACAGTCCAAATCTGAAGTATAATCAAGCTCTGATTTTTTTTTTAAAAAGACATTGAAAGTGACCAAATGAACAATTTCCACATGAATGCTCTCTATTGAAACTCAAATGCCATTCTCATCACAATCCACTGAAAGGCTGGGTTAGAAAAAGTTCTATGGATACTGTGGGAGGAGCTAGTCTTCCAGCTTAAACAGACAAAGATTAGATACTAAAGTTGCACATCCACATGAAAGGGTGCTCCATACATCCTTCAAGTTGTATCTGCAACAAGGAATCCCATGAGAATTTTTCAAGCTATGCCCTTTAATACTGCTTACATACTATAATAACAGTGAAACAAGCAAGTGGTGATTATAAATATCTAAGAATTATGCATTCATAGGTGTCACACACATGATTATGCTGCTTTGTTTGTTTGTTTGTTTGTTTTTTGAGACAGGTTTCTCTGTGTAGCTCTGGCTGTCCTGGAACTCACTCTGTAAACCAGGCTGGCCTCAAACTCAGAAGTCCACCAGTTTCTGCCTCTGCCTCTGCCTCCCAAGTGCTGGGATTAAAGGCTTGCACCACCACCGCCCAGCTATGCTGCTTTTTAAAAGTTCATCAACCATACTGGTATTCCTTGCCCCTTGTCCCTACCTTAGTGCATCTTTATTGACTTAGCAGTAACTATGTCCAAACAGGATTTAGCTAAATTATTCAGTCACTGGGCCAGAGATTGTGGGTCTGTCTGAAAGATGAGTCAGATTTGGAGTATCTAAAGCCCTTCAAAGTTTACAAACCTCGTTGATTTTCTTTTTTCCCAATAGGAAAAGTAAAATAATTATAATATCCCTAAGCATTTAGTAAGAATACAACTTAATGTAAGTTATAACTTACTATAGGTGAAAGTCAAAGATGCTTTATAGCAAATGGAACTAGGGCTATAGTTGAAGTCAGGGAGAAATAACTGTCTGGGTCAATGAAATCCACAAACTAAAATTATGAAAACAATACTTGTTTTCATTATAAAAGAATATTTGTTTTCATTTTTGCCAAGATTCCAAGGAAGCAAAATATTTATATAAATATCTCAGTGAACTTTGGATTATCTAGTAAATTAAATTTTCATTTAATTCACACTTACCGATTACTCTTCAAAGACTGATAGCTAGCCCCTTATTGCTAGAATGGAAAATTCCTCATAAAGTTTAAGGACAGAAGAGAATTTTTTTTCATATTTCTAATTAAAAACTTGCCATCAGTCATTTCTAACTCACTTTATCATCAATATATTAATTGCATTTAGCCAACTATAACATAACAATATTAAATTTTCCTTTAATGTGACATCACAACAAAGGAGTTTCATGGATCCAATTTTTAATCACTAATATTGGCAAGTCCAAAGCTTAGATTAACTGGGGATCTTTAGCATTCAATGTCAATTAACAGTTATTGTGTCCATTAGCAGATTATTTGACTACTCAATAAAATATTTATACTGCTAAGTTTCAGAAACAATAGTGTAGCCTCTTAATGACATTTATAGTGCTATTTCATTGGCAAATTTTTACAGGAAAACATTAGGAATAAGTTATATAATCTGCTGAGTCACTTTGTTCAAACTCCATCCATAATAAAGTTAGGCTAAGTTATCTTCATTTGTCCTGTTTTTTATGAGATTTTCATCTAACCATGGACGTTAAGCTATTCTGTCTATACACTGTTCATGAACCTTATTTCTAGAAAAAAATGTTTGATGCCCTCAAATGATTGAGAACTTTATTGTCTTAGGGATTTATTGCTGTGAAGAGACACCATGACTGTGATAACTCTTGTAAAGGAAAGCACTTAATTGAGGCTGGCTTACAGTTTCAGAGGTTTATTCTATTATCATCACGGTGGGAAGCATGGCACTATCCAAGCAGACATGGTACTGAAAAAAGAGCTGAGAGATATATCTTGATCTGCAGTCAGCTAGGAGAAGACTATGTGACTTGGCCTACCTTGAGCATATATAATTGCAAAACATGCTTCCACAGTAACACACTTTCTTCAACAAGACCACATAGTCTATTCCCTATGGCAAAGCTTTCAAACACATGAGTCTATGGGGACCATGTGTACTCAAACAACCATATTCATCTTTCTTAAACATCAACTACATGAAGAAATTACCTCAGAGTCTTAAGCATGTACATTTTTCTGCATGTTTGTGGTAAGTTGTTCATTTTAAGTGGTACCATTTATTCATAGCCCTCTTTCTGCCCTTTGCTTTGATAAAGACATTAAAGTGCCATAAAAGACAGCCTTTCTTTCTCTACTTCTGTACCTAGTTGTAGCACTAGTATTGGCAGTTTCAAATGCAGATATTCAGAGAAACTCTAACACTGCTGTAGGGACATGGCTACACAGCTGGAGGGTAAAGGAGCCCATAAGTAAGAGCATACGGTCCTGCTGAAGACTGTCTCAAACCATCCAACAGGCAAACAGTTCTCAAACACAGAGCAGAGCCTAGACCAACAGAAACAAGAGTAAGCCAAAACAGTCCAGACAATACATAGACACAAGAGTCGTAAATTAGTGTTTCTCATTTTAAGTCATTTAATTTTACGTTAATTATTTGCATAAAATTTTTGTAGTAATGGATGGCAGAGGTGCTTTTATTTCTCATGTGTCTATAAAAATGTAGATACTACGTTATCTATCTACCTATCTATCTACATGTCTATGTATATCTAGCCAGAGTTTGATAAGAGATTACAAAGATTATTAGAAAGCAAAAGTAACACACTCATAATCAGCCAAAGTTATTTCTCACGGTTCAAGAGACTGAGAAGTCTAACACCATGATGCTGCTAGCTTTGTTGTCTGGTGAAGTCTTCTTTCTGGTTCATGGTCTACTCTTTCTGTGTCCACAAGGTAGTGGGGTCACTCCCAGAGGGTTTTTCATCCCATTCATTGGAACTCTGCTCTGCTGATCTCAAAACCACCCAATGCCCTGTCTCCACTAACTATCTATTTGGTGATTAGGAGTTCACCATGTAAAGTCTTATGACATTTGAACATTTGGTCCATTGTATTAGTCTTAAACAACCTATAATTATAAATTCTTTCAGTATCACCAAAGGATTTTACCTCCATCGTAGCTAAGCTGAGAGTTGATAGTTCTGCTGCACCAAGAAATGAATTGTAGGCATGATTTTTGTATACAGACTTCCTGCTATGGTCAAAGCTATTTGACTTGAGTGAGTGACTTTATTCTCAGACCCCAGAGAACATGTTACATTCATTTAAGAAATGGTGTAGGTATTAAGATGGTCTATCCATAAAGTCATTGTTTCAATGAACAATGGTTCTGCTTGGAGGGTGGCATGGACATTGGGTGAGGGTAAGAATTTGGTTCATTACCTGTGATAATTTGGAAAAGCATTCATCTTAAAGAAAAAGTAACTTATAAAGTCCTCTTCTTCAAACTTGATACAAGAGTTACAAACATCAGGCAAAGCATTCAGTCTCACTCTTTGTTGTTCTCTTACAAGCAACCTCCCTAGTTAATGATCTATGTTTCTTTTGGGTATATAACTACTTTTGAAATATATAAGCTGTTCTGAAAACCATAGTATAGTGTAAAAACGTGGAATAAACAATACTACTAATAGAGAGGCTGAGATAGGAGAAGTGAGATTTCAAGATCCTTATGTTGTACACAGCAAGACACTGTTACAAACAAGCTGAAAGTGTATATAGATTGTACAATGTTGGACCTATTTCTCCAATTACCAAGTTAGAGACACCATTGGATGACAATCAATAAATTTCTAATTCCTCATATTATTGAATTTCAATCGATTAGGATATGTTGGTAATATTAATGAGGGTCATTGAAGTACAGCCTTATTACAATGAAATCCAATGGCTAAAACTTGTTCTTATTTTGGGCTTGTACCACAGTAAGAGCCAAGATTTTAAACTCTACTAAATACAAAACAAACAAAAAGACTTTATATATTTATGTTCATTTAGGAAAATACCAGTAGTGATGTATTATTTTGAAGTATACAGTTAATATGTTTGGAGTTATTTAAAATTTATATTGAGAAAAATGTATTTTCACTATTGCTATAGACGAGCATCTACATAAGACTGTTAAATTGATTGTTGTTTTATATCAAACAACTTTTATAATACTTATAAAATTTGTATTGTTATAATATTTTACAAGTTTTAAGGAATATGACAAAGATATTGTAGGTATTGAAGGGGGGTCTCTGGGAGGAGTGGGTGTACAAAAGGGAAACAAGAATGTGATTTAATTCTATTTACTTAAAATATGTTTTTAAATGTTAACAAATTCAGATAAATTGAAATCATGTAACTTTTCTCATCATAATGAAATAAAAGTTTAAAAAATAAAAAAAATTCTTTCAGTACCACACAAAATTACACTTTTTTTCTACTCTGAAGAGGACTAGGCACATCATCTAAAATTCTGGTAAGATATTTAAAAGGTATCCAAAAAATGACAGTGTATATAATTGCAAAACTAGCTTCCAAATATGATATTCAACTGGTTATTTAAGCAGTCTCTTGCCTATCCTTGGGATATTGTGTAGCACTGAGAGAACTGGGATATTGTGTAGCACTGAGAGAGCTGGCTGTTTGAAGGAAACAGGTTAGAAACTGAAGATGCTACAGAACTACTTTAAGTCCTGCTTGTTCTAGACAGACAAGAGGAAAAGTTGTCACAAATCAAGCTGAGTTGCTGTTAGTAGATTCTGCAGGAGCTCAGCATGGCACCCCAGCATGTGAAGACTCCTGGCTGTGAGGCCCCTGGCAGCTTCATTACCATGATTGAATGAGACTTAATTAGCACTATGCAGGTTCTACCCTTAACATTAAAGGGTGCTCTATGTTCCTTGGAGAACTATTTCACCTAGGGCATTTTTTAGAAGTGACTTCACAAATCCAACAAGAGTTTGAATACACGGAAAATGCTGTTTCCACACATTGGACTCTTAAGATAAACTGCTAATGTTCAGTACTCAGTGACCAAAGGTAACAGAATAGACCTTTATTAATACCCAGCAGGATAAGAGCCATTGCTAATAGCCCCCTGATTTTCTCCAGTTTATTTTCTGGACTGGATGACAGTAGCCTGGGTGACAAATCCAGATGCTTCATGTTCATCACCAAAACCAAAGGTGCAAAATACTGCCTGGGCACTGGTACAGGCACCTTTAATCCTGGCACTCAGGAGGCAGAGGCAGACAGATCTCTGGGGTCTCTGAGTTAGAATGACAGCATGGTCTACAGAGTGAATTCCAGGATACCCAGGACTACATGGAGAAAGCCTGTTTCAAACAAAACACACCAAAACAAGGAGGAGGAAGGCTAAGGGAAGGTAGAAGAAAATGCTTATGCTCTAGTCTGTTTAGAGGTCTGGTAAGACCTAAGGTTGTCCAGTGAATTCTAAGTCTTGGGATTTTAGACCTCACTCAAGTTCCACAAGGACAAGTAAAGCCTGGCTTCTACTTGGTGCAGAATTACCTCCTGGAATGATTACTTTTCCAGTAGCCATCTTACTTCTTGTCATTTGGCCTTGACTCCTGCTCAGTGCTCCACTTGCCATGCTCTGAGTCCTTTAGATCTTATGAGCCCTCATGTTTTCCCAATACATTCTTGTTTGAGGTAGAGTTACTCTTGTTATTTGGAATCAAAGAGTTGTAACTGTTATAATTATCACCTCAAAACACATGACTGCTACATGTCAAAGGGATCTGTGGGGGTTGGATGGGGAGGCTTTGTTTCCATCAAAACTGCAAAGGCAAACAATGTATTCAAAAATAATCAATATCTCTTTCTTTCTTCTTTATAGTACTATTGTCACCATCAGGCATCTTATAAAAATCTCCCTTCAGTTCTGATATTTCCTGCTAGGTAATTTACACAGCCCGCAGCTCCACTCTGCCCTTTTCATTTCTTTCCATGACTTCCTATATACTCAGAGAAAATCTATTACTACTCTTGTGACTGCATCCTTTCCTTTATGTTTACACATATATGTACGCTCAAACACACACACACACACACACACACACACACACACACACACTCATGTTTGGCATAGTTTTTCATTCTGTTCCAATTTACACTGTTCTCTTCATTGAAAATCCTGCTCGGTACTCAGTTGCTGGGAAGTTGTCTTTTATTAACCTCGTGGGCTGATTATTTCATCACTGTGAATTCCATCCAACAGTTACACATCCCATTTGCATTCCATTCTCACTTATTTTAGTTTGTGAATAGTTTCAGCTTTGTGTGTGTAGTAACTTTTTCATTAAATTTAAAGCTTCAACAATCCAGAAACAGTGGTTTCAAATAAATAAATAAACCCAGTGTTTCTGTTATAGAATTGAGTGCACAGGTGACACCTCTGAATGATTGTTCTCTCAAAGATTTTCAGGAGATATTTTAAAAAATGGCCCAGTCTTACAGATCAGGGTTTTGCTTGTTTGTTTTCAAAATTAACTTTAGGAATTGCTAGTTATCTTTATAGACTTCTAATACATAGAATCACTTAATATGTGTATGCCATTAGCTTTCCCATTCTACTTTCATTTTTAGTATTTGTTTGTATATTTATTTTCATACTTTCATGTGTTGAGTGTATGCCACCTACGTGAGGATGCCAGCAGAGGCAAGAAAATACATCCGATCCCCTGGACCTGGAGATACAGGCCTGATAAGACATACTGCATTGACAGGGATAGTGGGAACTGCGCACAGGCCCTCTGAGAGAAGGAAGTGCTCTTGATCCTTGAGCCACCTCTCCAGCCCAAACTTCTCTATTCCGATGTTAAAAATATAACCAAAACTGTTACTGCAGCACAGGCCTGTTTATCAGAACTTCTTAGAAGATTTAAGCAAGATTATAAATTTATAATCTATAGCCTATCAGGCTACAGAATGGGTTCCAAGCCTGTCTGGGTAACTTAGGGAGATAACTAAATAAGACATTTTAAAAAAATAAAGGTAGAGGTTCTCTCTTATATGCATAAGACTCTTATCTTTAACTCCTGTACTACCAAACCAACAGACGAGTAAAAAGCCATCACTTATAAAGTTAATGCTTTCTTATTTGAGGATTGTTTGAAATTCTCCACAGGCCAGAGCAAACAAGCACCATTCTTGGCAATGTTGCATTGTCAGGATGCTTAGTTGCAGACTGTCCTGGAGAGACTTTCCTTCAGTGGGAATTACAATGTTTCATTGCACAGCCAAACCATACACTTTCCACTCTCCCCTGTGGCTGGGTGAGGTGTAGGAGATGGGCTTTCTGAAGGCTATACATCTCTACCAGGGGCCTTTGTACTTGGTACTATAGTCAAATGCAGAGCTCAGGATTTAATAAGCTAACTGTAATGTCACTCATCAGGCTGACCCAAAGGTAAATAACACATTTATAGTATGCCTCTGGTGCCCTAACCAATTCTAGGTTACACTGATCTTTAATCCAAAGCATTCAACTCTCAAGTAAAATTCTAGCTTTGAATATCTTTGATTGTGGTATCATTTTGTAAATCAGAAATACATCTATGTGTAAATTTTAGCAGTAAATTTGTGTGTCATCAATAGGCTTCTTTCTTCTTGTTGATAAAGTCAGTATGAAGGATGTATAATGTTTTACACATATTATTCACATATATTCAGTCAAAATAAGAATTAATGCTGAGAAAATGTTGATTCTTTCATACTGTGTTTCACAACATCTGCCACTTTCTTCAACCCTAAGGAGCCCTTTAAAGACATTACTTTTGGAACATTCACCTCCCATAAAGAAATTTTATTATATCCTATATGCATTGGCATATAACCTATACTGTTTACATATATGTACTTTATAGATAAAATATATAAATATATGTTTTAAATGAGTAAATAGATACTTAAAATAAAATTTAATTTAAAGATTTCAAACCTATTAATATTTAACTTAGGGTTATAACTACTTAGTGAAGAAACATTAAACAAACTTGTTTTTACTTTACATAAATTGTAATATATCAAATTTCATAGGCAAATAAATTTATATAAGTGCATATGTGATGTAATCAATTTTTTAAAAAAATCATTCAAAGTGCTATATTTCCAGGAGAAAAATATTGAAAATTAAATAAATGTTTTTATGTTTAATGAGTGTAACATTTAAATTTTGCTTAATATAAGAAAATAATTTGGGCCAGTGAAAGGACTCAGTAGACAAAGGTGCTTGCCACGAAGCCTGATTACCTGATTTTTGAACTGGGAACACATAATAGAAGGAGAAAACTGCCTCAAACAGTGTCTTTCACCTCTGCATACACTCCATGGTACATATCCACAAATATACACATACATACATGCATGCATACATAAATATACATACACACATACATATGCCTGTGTACACATATAAATGCATAAAAATGCAATTAAGCTTTTTTGCAAACACTGGAAAATACATCTCACTGACTACTAGACAATCATATAGATATTGTCTAAATTCTTCTTTCTATTACTTCAAATAACTATTGATTGAATAATATTCATACAATGAAGTGCTGAAGCACTAAATAGAATCCTAGCGTTGTGATTTACTTGCCTCTGTCTGCTGTACATATACTCTGAGGCAACTACGACTGTCCCAATAATTCCTGCTATTGACTATACACTTAAAAAATGATCACTCAATATATTCCACTCTGGTCACTTCTTTATTGTAACTGGATACTTACAAGACTTGACAGTCAGCATCTCTTCACACTAGCCATACACCTGCTGCTCCTCAGCTCACTTAGAAGGCAACATGATCCATACCCCCCTTCATGAAGAAACAAGGGAAATACCTTGTTCCCTCCTTTTTCTTTCCCTGTGCTACTTCCTCAGCCTGCCATACCTTCATCCAAGACTCAAGTTTTAACTAGTAAGTGGTTAATACTCATTACTCATCCCTTCTTTCTGCACAGCAACTGTCCTCATCCCGACCTGCTGTGTTGGCAACTATGAACCCTTTGATGTCACATTTTGCTCTTCTTTTCATATTATTGGCAAAATTCTCATTCTAAGTTTTAGATATAACCATGACACATCTCTGCTTTAATTATATCCCTTTGAGGCCAGTGGAACAACTAAGAGGATTAAGGTACCTATTGCCAAGCCTAATAACTTGAATTCAATTCTCAGAATCCACATGGTTGAAGGAAAGAGAGGACCAGCTCCCTCAACTATCCTGTGAGCTCCATTTATTTGCCTGTGGTGGCACTTGCGAATCCCATACACGTATGCACAAGATAAAGAAATTCTTTCTGTCCTCATGCAGAAGACTTTCTCCAGAAGCTTCTGAACTGCTGTTCTGGCCTTATTTCCACAACAGGAAACTGCTACTTCCCTAAACAAGCAACAGCCTCTTTTGTGCTGATTTGCTTTATCATTCTCTTTCTACTTTTTCTTTTTCTGACTCCTCTTGCCTCTTCAGTACCTCACCTCCCTGTCTAAGCACCTACCTAGATAGTAAGCAGCCCCCTTCTTTGCAGATCTCCCCAAATCCTCCCTTGTTTTGTCTCTATCTGAGACGATCTTACAGGCAGTCTATTGTTGGTGACTCCACTTTACTAGAAAACAGCTTATTGTTCTGTATACAGATTTCTTCAGGTTGTTAGCTTCTCTTCTGCATTTGATGGAACTTAGCAGCATTCTTCAACATTAGAAATAACAACCTATAGCTTCCCTTTTAATGGAAAAAGAACCCTCATTCCTTCATACATGGACAACGAATGGATGCTATTAAAAACATTGAAGGTCTAGTGAACCAGCACTGATTACATAGTCTTGGGTTTGTAAAGGGATATTCAGAAATGAAATAAAATTCATCAAAGCTTAGGAAAGATCGCCAGCCGACTCTCACTTATCCACTGCACATCTGCCTGGCCACATTATCTCACTGCTCAAGCATCATTTTTGCATTTCAATGTGGCGTTCTATCAGATTAATGCCCGAGATATTCCAGCTGCACTGCAAGTGAGTGAGTGGACATACAGGGATATTATGCATGGCTTGTATCATTGACACTGAGCAAAGAAATGTGATTAGCACCAAATTGCATCTGACAGGGGAATCAGAAACCTGTCAAACAGGATGACATGGATCCAGTGTTTAGGAGGCAAAGGGGGGAAGAGAGGAGCAGGGCAGCCTGGCATGGAGACAGCAATAAAACACTGCAGCAATGATAAATTAATTCATTTACTTATGAAAAATTAGAGGCTTCCACACATAGCTCTCATTTATAATCTTGTCAATCTGCTTGAGTAAATAAAAAAGGCTCTGCAATATTAGTGGAAAACACAAGTGAGAGAAAGAAGAGACAGAAGCTGGGTGTTTGGACTTGCTTTTAATTATACACACTAATCTGGTGTGCAACACTGCGGCCTTTGGAAGGAAATTTTTATAACTGGATATATAATGCTTATTTCATTTTCATTTATGAACCTCTTTCCGGGCTTGATATTTACAGCTGTAAAACCTCAGGACATAGGACCACAGTGATGTTCTCAGTTTTATGGTGTTCAGGATACTTAAACAAAAGAACTGCTCAGGATGACCTCCATGGTCTGCTTTTGGAAGTCTCTGAGAAGGAAAGGACTAAAGCCCATCTGGTTTCTGGTTTCTTCTGATATCAAGTGGTTACAGTCAGGTACTACAGCCCAGCACTAAGAAAAGTGAGGCCCCACATATGCAGCTGCAGATAGCACCCAATCAGGGGAAGAAGGGCAAGCTGAACCTTTGGTTTTGCTGTGCTCTAACCCGAAGGGGGCACTAGACAGAGTTAGCTGGGACTTGCTGGTGCTTTAGCAGATCATTCCAAGAAGAGCTTTTTCACTCTATGTTAGAAAGCAGGGCACTCCTTTCCTTTTTTCTCATACCAAGATTATGGGAACAAAAGTGATCAAGGAACATAATCTGCAGGTGCAATTTTTTGCTCATCTCAACAGAAGAAGCCCAGAGGGTACTCAGAGCTTTTGGTTTAACTAGTCAAGCAAAGTTTTCTTTAATTTTTTTTAAGGTTTATTTCTATCTGTCTCTGTGTGTATGTATTTGTGTGAAAGTGTGCGCAAGCACGTGCAAGTGTCCACAAAGGGCAGAAGAGGATGTTGGATCCCTCGTATTCGTGAGCCATTCAACTTGTGTGCTGGGATCTGACTCCAGTTTTCATGATTGAGCAGCAACTGTTCTTAATCACCAAGTCATCCCTCCAGCCCAGTAACATTATTTAATGTGTCTTTGTCCTGGGAGCTAACCCTATAGCCTCAGACAAGCTAGGTGAGTGTTGCACCAATGAGCTACTGGTGGGGATTTTAAAAACAAAACAAAACAAAACAAAAACTTTTGTTGTATGAAAAGCTTTAATTTTTTTTCAAGAATTGATATACATATATATCAGTATGTATATATATGTATATAATATGATTTCTAAAAATAAGATCTAATAAGATATTTTGGAAGAAAGATGATTATTTTAGATAAAAATGCTGAATTTTTAAAGTAAAAAATCATACTGCTTGTATTAATAATACCAAACTGGTGGCATCTGAGATGCCTACTAACATACTAGATATGTACTGTGTGGTACTTCTATATAGTTGACTATTGGCCAGCATTGGAAAGGCGCTCACTATAAACACAGCCAACAAAGCAAATGTCAAGAAATAGCATGCTAAAAGAACAAAGCCTTACTCCAATACATACTACAGCATTTTACTTAAATGAATTTTGAAGCCATAGAAAACCAATCCATGGTAGCAAGCTCTAAAAATGTGGCTGCTGCCAGGCCTTTGAGGGTGATTGGGGAAATGATCTTCTAAGGTGGTGGCAATTCTTCTTGTCTCTATATGGCTCAGCATGATACAGACATATACATTTGTCAAACTCTTCCAATGAGTCCCTTGAGATATTTTATACTTTATAGTATGTAAATTTTCCTCTAGAAAGATCCATAAACAATACAGAACTCCAGGTAATGCTATGCACATGCAGGTAAATTGTTTCTGGGTGATATGTACTGATGGCTTCAATTACTTGGAAATGTATTTAAAAATAAGAGATTAAAAGACAGTGACAGAAATACATGAATAGATATGTGATAAAAAAATGGGGTTTATGTGTTAACTACGAAGGCTGGGTGTCGAGGAAAGGAGACTTCACAGGATCATCATTACAACCTTATGGTGTATATGAAAGTTTCCCAACAAAATTGAAATGAGTATGCTTTTATAAAAAGGTGGAGTCTAACATGGCTATGGATGGCTCACAAGGACCAGAAACTCAGGAGGCAGACACAGGCACATCCTTCAGAAGGGACAAATGTTATGTCAGATTGCTAAGCATTGACATTATCTTTTACTGTGTGTGATTTTTACTATAGCAAAAGACAAAGTAAAAAAAAAAAAAAACAAACTCTATGTAGAGTTTCAAGAAAAGCCTGGAAGGAAATGCTTCCCTCAGGTAAGAGCGTGATGAAGAACTATGGTGATTAATAAACAAGCTGACTGCTTGCAATGTTTAAAATCCAACAGATTGCATCTTTCCTTAGGAAGGTTCTTGAAGGAGGCGTTCCGAAGTGCACATTTTCTATTTTCTTCCACCATTTAGGTATTGATCTCTTTCTGCTTACTTTGATTTAGAAAACTCATTCCCCATGCCAAAATGTTCATCAAATTTTAACTAAAACCAAAGCAAAGCAGAGCAGAGCCGAGCAGAGCAGAGCAAAGCAAAGCAGGCCATATATATATGTGTGTCACTATAAGTTTTTTTCTAATTCTACAAACTTTATTTTAATTTCTTTATCCAGTGAGGCAAGAACTTGTAAACTAATCTAAAACGAACCCTTTCATTATTCAAACTGCAAATTCTAATATTTAATTGGATTAAGAGAATGAAAATATAATCACTGCTAGTCCCATTGCCAAAGTTCACCATTAAGGAGAATAATACCTTGTATTAGCCAGCTTGCACAAATCACTATAACTATAATCCTCAATGGGTTTTCAGATGCTAAAACAATTAGCTTCTATTTGAAAAACAAATGAAATGTTTTGACTGAAACTGAAAGACCTGTAACTGGCTACATTCTCAGCTATGGCCTTGTGATACATATCAGAAACACACAGTGTAAGCGTGCCATGTTCAATTCCAATATTACTAAGAAATAGAACTCTCAAGTTTATAACTCAGTCAAGACCTCTACTGCAAGTTTCAGACTACTGACAGCATCCAAAGCCAGAGTCCCACTACCATTCACCATGTCCAGGGCTTCCAGTACAGGAAACCACCTCATCACCTCCACTTGATCACGACAAAGTACAGGTGTCACCCTTTATTTCTCTTTCTCTAATGTCACACATCCAAACTATCAGTTCCAAACACCCCAAATGGAAGCCACCCTTCCATAGCCCCTGGGTTACTCCCACATGTCTTCGGAATGGCTCCAACATTGAGAGCCTAATTTCTTAGGCTATTAGCTAGGGTCTATAGTATTAGCCCACCCATCAACTCTGAACTATATCTCAGGCTTTGAACAGCATCCTTTAGTAGACATTTCCTTTATGTTTGTTTTAAATAGCTTTCCTTTCTTTCTTTGCTCTCCCCCTATAGTCTTACCACTGCCATGTGACACATTCTATATTTACCTCTCTATGTTAAAGAGGGCACTCCCCTGGTAAGATGTAAAAAGGAAGAGAAAAATAATTTTTTTTCTATTTATTGTATTATTCTTTATAGCCTATATATCTAGAAAAATGTTTAAAGATTCATTGGCTCTAAATAAAAAGTTATCAAGTAAATGAATAGAATACAATTTGAAGCATATGTGTGCTGGATAGCTTTATGTCAACTTGACACAAACTAAAATCATTTGAGAGGAGGGAACCTTAATTTATAAGAGGCCTCCAAAAGATTGGGCAGTAAGCAACCCTGTAGGACATTGTCTTAATTAGTGATCAGTGGGGGAGGGCTCACTGTGAGCAGTGGCATCACTGGGCTAATGGTTCTGGGTTCTATAAGAAAGCAGACTGAGGAAGTCATGAGGAGCAAGCCATTAAGCAGCATTCCTCCATGCCTCTGCATCAGCTCCTGTTTCCAAGTTCCTGCCCTGTTTAAGTTCTTGCCCTGACTTCCTTCAATGATGAACAGTGATATAAAAGTGTAAGCCAAATAAACTCTTTCTCCCCAACTTGCTTTTGGTCTAGTGTTTCATCATAGCAATAGTAACGTTAAGACAATATGATAAAAGTAGAGAAAATAGCAACAACATCATAAGTCCTAACAATATGTTAAAAGGTTTATTAATGCATATGGTCTAAAATTACAAATGAGAACATGTGATATTCTTACTCATTAAAAGAGCTCCATGAACAAATGGATAAATTAGTTGTAATTACAATCTCTCCACATAGGATCTTTTTATTGGAAAAACATTTACAATTTAGATGGTGAAAATATTTTCTAATTCAGCTTTAAAAATTATTTTTTCTGGATTATTTATCATATGAAATGCAATTATGGAAACAGAAATTTTTTAATCACACAAAATACAATTATATATGGAAGAAAATGTGAATTTTAATAAATCCCCAATTTATTTTAAGTGCAATATGCTACCATAGAAACATGGTTGCTCTTACCTTACTCCTTCTTAAGTTAACCAAGGAAAGTTTCCAGATAAACTCTTTACTATTCTATGAATATACCACAACCTCTCCTAGTTATAAACAGAATTTAGTGTGACTAGTAGGGGTAATCCAGAAATGTAATCATCTGCCTCTTATGTAATTTTTGTTGTTGTTGATTTTGAGAGACAGACATATCTCTGGCTGACTTCCAAATTGCTGAGACTAAGTCCAAGGTTCCCTGGCCATGGCAGGCAAGCATTGACCCCTCTGAGCAACATCCCCAGGATTATATTTCTCAAAAGTGACATGATCATACAAGTAAGATTTGTTTTTTTTTGTTTTGTTTTGTTTTGTTTTGTTTTGGTTTTGGTTTTGGTTTTTTTTAGGTTGGCCTCAAACTCAGAAATCCACCTGCCTCTGTCTCCTAAGTGCTGGGATTAAAGGCATGCGCCACCACATGCCCGGACACAAGTAAGGTTTTCTGTCTCACAAACTGATAAAGTATCTTCCATGTATACTGAATGTATGTAAGCCTGGCCGCAGTTTTTATCTTAGAAAATAATAGTCAACTGCCTTTGCTTCCCCAGTTACTCTAAGAGCTTCTCTCCACAACTAATTGTGATCACACAGCATTTCAAAACACTCTCCTCTCCTCTGACTAGTGATCTACGAGCACGACGAAGGGCAGCTACTGGACTTTCAACCAACCATGCAGTACCATCAAGGACACTATGGGCCCAGTGCTCAACCTTACAACAATCAAATTCATGGCCACAAACCACAAATGAATTTTTAATTATTCCATATTTGATTTTTACAATGCTTTGAGACAAGCAATTATGAAAGGCACTTTATTTGTCTGATGTCATTAATATGCATCAGTGAGAATGAAGCCACAGAAAAACCTAGTGAATATGGTATCTTGAGTATTAATTAAAGACTTTCCAAAAATCTCTGAAAATGGAGTCTTAAGGAAGCCTCAGTTAACACAGTTTCAAACATGAGTGTCTTTGAAAATTAAGTTCACAGTATTCTTATGTTTATCGGTAGCTTTCTCCATGACAGAATCACATTTTATTTAGTGCAATTTTAGTGACATTTCTTCCTGCATAATTCTTGGAATTTTATATAGTTTAGCATAGCTTTTACAGTATATATGAAATTATAATACTAAATAGTAAATAATTATTCAAATAACCATAATATTAAAATGTCTTCAAATGATGTATAACAAAGTAGAGAGGGTCATAATTATTACCAAATGAATAATAAAAATTAATCCTAAACTTAAAATAAAATAGTTTCATTTGGGAACAGGAAGTTTTTCTAGAGAAAATAAATTTTCAAAATTAAAGTTAATTTTATTAATTAGATCATTTACAGAATATATCATGAAAAGAAAGTAAAATAATTTAACCCAGGAGTAAAACGGCTGAGACAAGGGAACCAAAAGAATAAAAATTCACGGGCTGGAGAGATGGTTCAACCATTAAAGGCTAGGCTCACAACCCAAAATATAAGAATATAAATTCATGTTGGTATTTTTAAATGGAATTAGCAGGCAATATTATTTCCTTCCACTAATCTAGGGTTTTCCAGCTGTAGCTACTTTCCCTAACCATGCACTGAGAAGTACAGTAAGGGA
>JADRCD010243328.1:0-17945 GCA_019843815.1 Montemys delectorum | reverse complement strand
CAATATTCTAATCTTCCTACACTTTTATTTCTTAATTAAAGTTTCTCTGATCTATCAGAGTGTCATCAATTAAAATCAAATGTAAATTAATCGTGGCTTTGGATCCCTACACCCATACACAAATTTCATCAGCTGGTATCGTACTCCTTGAGAGTCCCTGGGTAGGTTTCATTTATCTACAGCTTGGAAAGTAATTTAGCTGCAGGCAGATATGTGAAGTGTGCACAGAGGCCTCCACATTATGTTAACGTTCAGGATGAAAACATTTGTTATACCTGTTCCCAGTATTGTCTTTACAGACACCTTACTAAAATTGGTCGGCAAAACAAACTTTCTGGGGCTGGCAAGATGGCTCAGTGGTTAAGAGCACTGACTGCTCTTCCAAAGGTCCTGAGTTCAAATCCCAGCAACCACATGGTGGCTCACAACCACCTGTAATGAGATCTGACGCCCTCTTCTGGTGTGTCTGAAGACAGCTACAGTGTACTTATGTATATTAATAAATAAATCTTTGGGCCAGAGTGAGCAGAGGTCCTAAAAATTCAGTTCCCCACAACAAAATGAAGGTTCACAATCACCTGTACAGCTACAGTGTACTCCCATAAATAAATAAATAAATAAATAAATAAATAAATAAATAAATAAAACTTAAAAAAAAAAAAAAAACAACCAACCAACCGAACAAACAAACAAACTTTTCCTAACAGGTATGGTCCAGGAGTCACTTAGCAGTTCTCAGGGTCTTGAATTTTGCTATTGAACATCTAAGACATTGAGTACTGTACTAACATTGACAGTCTGCAATTCTTTTTTTATTTTTTACAACCCCAACAAAGTGGGCACAAGAATGCTGGCACCAACCTGGAGTTAATCTAGGCTGTTTGAAGCACATACAGCATATGTAGCCATTTAAACAAGTTATCATTGACTGGTGTACATATGGGAACCCAAGCTGAATCACAATTATTTGGGGATAATTCAACATGGCTTCCATTGAATTCACTGAAACTGTCTTCTATGATAAACATCCTTCGTTTCTTCCTACTGTTAATACTTCTAAACACTACTATCTAACTCTTTATATGTCTATTTATTCCTAGAGAATGTCCAAGTTAATAAGGAATATATTCTCTACTTATCAAATTATTTCAAATTTCTATTTGCTACCATTTATACAAGGGATATTATTTATTTGCCTTTTCACTTGCCAAACACATTTCAGAAAAACCTGAGATGACCACATACTGGATGTGCTATGGTTAAGGCATAATTCCATCTCACCTTCCTTAGAAAGGAACAATAGCTACTCATGAGGAAAATACTTTAAGAATAAAATTAAAAGGTCATCATACATACTAGCCAATGTGTAGACTCTCAGCACTCAGGAATCTGAGGCAGGAGGTGTCCCTAGTTAGAAGGTAGGCTGGTCAGCACAGCAACTTTATCTTCAAAACAAACTAGCAAGCAAACATAAAACTCAGAGATCTGGGGAGAAATCTAAGCGGAACTATTTCACTAAGGGAAAGGGGAATTTGAGAACATCATGTTGGTCTTATGAATGAAAGAAGATCATATGGAGGCAATGACACCACCATTAAAGGCATTAACAATGGCAGGAGACTTACAGTCCAAATCTGAAGTATAATCAAGCTCTGATTTTTTTTTTAAAAAGACATTGAAAGTGACCAAATGAACAATTTCCACATGAATGCTCTCTATTGAAACTCAAATGCCATTCTCATCACAATCCACTGAAAGGCTGGGTTAGAAAAAGTTCTATGGATACTGTGGGAGGAGCTAGTCTTCCAGCTTAAACAGACAAAGATTAGATACTAAAGTTGCACATCCACATGAAAGGGTGCTCCATACATCCTTCAAGTTGTATCTGCAACAAGGAATCCCATGAGAATTTTTCAAGCTATGCCCTTTAATACTGCTTACATACTATAATAACAGTGAAACAAGCAAGTGGTGATTATAAATATCTAAGAATTATGCATTCATAGGTGTCACACACATGATTATGCTGCTTTGTTTGTTTGTTTGTTTGTTTTTTGAGACAGGTTTCTCTGTGTAGCTCTGGCTGTCCTGGAACTCACTCTGTAAACCAGGCTGGCCTCAAACTCAGAAGTCCACCAGTTTCTGCCTCTGCCTCTGCCTCCCAAGTGCTGGGATTAAAGGCTTGCACCACCACCGCCCAGCTATGCTGCTTTTTAAAAGTTCATCAACCATACTGGTATTCCTTGCCCCTTGTCCCTACCTTAGTGCATCTTTATTGACTTAGCAGTAACTATGTCCAAACAGGATTTAGCTAAATTATTCAGTCACTGGGCCAGAGATTGTGGGTCTGTCTGAAAGATGAGTCAGATTTGGAGTATCTAAAGCCCTTCAAAGTTTACAAACCTCGTTGATTTTCTTTTTTCCCAATAGGAAAAGTAAAATAATTATAATATCCCTAAGCATTTAGTAAGAATACAACTTAATGTAAGTTATAACTTACTATAGGTGAAAGTCAAAGATGCTTTATAGCAAATGGAACTAGGGCTATAGTTGAAGTCAGGGAGAAATAACTGTCTGGGTCAATGAAATCCACAAACTAAAATTATGAAAACAATACTTGTTTTCATTATAAAAGAATATTTGTTTTCATTTTTGCCAAGATTCCAAGGAAGCAAAATATTTATATAAATATCTCAGTGAACTTTGGATTATCTAGTAAATTAAATTTTCATTTAATTCACACTTACCGATTACTCTTCAAAGACTGATAGCTAGCCTCTTATTGCTAGAATGGAAAATTCCTCATAAAGTTTAAGGACAGAAGAGAATTTTTTTTCATATTTCTAATTAAAAACTTGCCATCAGTCATTTCTAACTCACTTTATCATCAATATATTAATTGCATTTAGCCAACTATAACATAACAATATTAAATTTTCCTTTAATGTGACATCACAACAAATGAGTTTCATGGATCCAATTTTTAATCACTAATATTGGCAAGTCCAAAGCTTAGATTAACTGGGGATCTTTAGCATTCAATGTCAATTAACAGTTATTGTGTCCATTAGCAGATTATTTGACTACTCAATAAAATATTTATACTGCTAAGTTTCAGAAACAATAGTGTAGCCTCTTAATGACATTTATAGTGCTATTTCATTGGCAAATTTTTACAGGAAAACATTAGGAATAAGTTATATAATCTGCTGAGTCACTTTGTTCAAACTCCATCCATAATAAAGTTAGGCTAAGTTATCTTCATTTGTCCTGTTTTTTATGAGATTTTCATCTAACCATGGACGTTAAGCTATTCTGTCTATACACTGTTCATGAACCTTATTTCTAGAAAAAAATGTTTGATGCCCTCAAATGATTGAGAACCTTATTGTCTTAGGGATTTATTGCTGTGAAGAGACACCATGACTATGATAACTCTTGTAAAGGAAAGCACTTAATTGAGGCTGGCTTACAGTTTCAGAGGTTTATTCTATTATCATCACGGTGGGAAGCATGGCACTATCCAAGCAGACATGGTACTGAAAAAAGAGCTGAGAGATATATCTTGATCTGCAGTCAGCTAGGAGAAGACTATGTGACTTGGCCTACCTTGAGCATATATAATTGCAAAACATGCTTCCACAGTAACACACTTTCTTCAACAAGACCACATAGTCTATTCCCTATGGCAAAGCTTTCAAACACATGAGTCTATGGGGACCATGTGTACTCAAACAACCATATTCATCTTTCTTAAACATCAACTACATGAAGAAATTACCTCAGAGTCTTAAGCATGTACATTTTTCTGCATGTTTGTGGTAAGTTGTTCATTTTAAGTGGTACCATTTATTCATAGCCCTCTTTCTGCCCTTTGCTTTGATAAAGACATTAAAGTGCCATAAAAGACAGCCTTTCTTTCTCTACTTCTGTACCTAGTTGTAGCACTAGTATTGGCAGTTTCAAATGCAGATATTCAGAGAAACTCTAACACTGCTGTAGGGACATGGCTACACAGCTGGAGGGTAAAGGAGCCCATAAGTAAGAGCATACGGTCCTGCTGAAGACTGTCTCAAACCATCCAACAGGCAAACAGTTCTCAAACACAGAGCAGAGCCTAGACCAACAGAAACAAGAGTAAGCCAAAACAGTCCAGACAATACATAGACACAAGAGTCGTAAATTAGTGTTTCTCATTTTAAGTCATTTAATTTTACGTTAATTATTTGCATAAAATTTTTGTAGTAATGGATGGCAGAGGTGCTTTTATTTCTCATGTGTCTATAAAAATGTAGATACTACGTTATCTATCTACCTATCTATCTACATGTCTATGTATATCTAGCCAGAGTTTGATAATAGATTACAAAGATTATTAGAAAGCAAAAGTAACACACTCATAATCAGCCAAAGTTATTTCTCACGGTTCAAGAGACTGAGAAGTCTAACACCATGATGCTGCTAGCTTTGTTGTCTGGTGAAGTCTTCTTTCTGGTTCATGGTCTACTCTTTCTGTGTCCACAAGGTAGTGGGGTCACTCCCAGAGGGTTTTTCATCCCATTCATTGGAACTCTGCTCTGCTGATCTCAAAACCACCCAATGCCCTGTCTCCACTAACTATCTATTTGGTGATTAGGAGTTCACCATGTAAAGTCTTATGACATTTGAACATTTGGTCCATTGTATTAGTCTTAAACAACCTATAATTATAAATTCTTTCAGTATCACCAAAGGATTTTACCTCCATCGTAGCTAAGCTGAGAGTTGATAGTTCTGCTGCACCAAGAAATGAATTGTAGGCATGATTTTTGTATACAGACTTCCTGCTATGGTCAAAGCTATTTGACTTGAGTGAGTGACTTTATTCTCAGACCCCAGAGAACATGTTACATTCATTTAAGAAATGGTGTAGGTATTAAGATGGTCTATCCATAAAGTCATTGTTTCAATGAACAATGGTTCTGCTTGGAGGGTGGCATGGACATTGGGTGAGGGTAAGAATTTGGTTCATTACCTGTGATAATTTGGAAAAGCATTCATCTTAAAGAAAAAGTAACTTATAAAGTCCTCTTCTTCAAACTTGATACAAGAGTTACAAACATCAGGCAAAGCATTCAGTCTCACTCTTTGTTGTTCTCTTACAAGCAACCTCCCTAGTTAATGATCTATGTTTCTTTTGGGTATATAACTACTTTTGAAATATATAAGCTGTTCTGAAAACCATAGTATAGTGTAAAAACGTGGAATAAACAATACTACTAATAGAGAGGCTGAGATAGGAGAAGTGAGATTTCAAGATCCTTATGTTGTACACAGCAAGACACTGTTACAAACAAGCTGAAAGTGTATATAGATTGTACAATGTTGGACCTATTTCTCCAATTACCAAGTTAGAGACATTATTGGATGACAATCAATAAATTTCTAATTCCTCATATTATTGAATTTCAATCGATTAGGATATGTTGGTAATATTAATGAGGGTCATTGAAGTACAGCCTTATTACAATGAAATCCAATGGCTAAAACTTGTTCTTATTTTGGGCTTGTACCACAGTAAGAGCCAAGATTTTAAACTCTACTAAATACAAAACAAACAAAAAGACTTTATATATTTATGTTCATTTAGGAAAATACCAGTAGTGATGTATTATTTTGAAGTATACAGTTAATATGTTTGGAGTTATTTAAAATTTATATTGAGAAAAATGTATTTTCACTATTGCTATAGACGAGCATCTACATAAGACTGTTAAATTGATTGTTGTTTTATATCAAACAACTTTTATAATACTTATAAAATTTGTATTGTTATAATATTTTACAAGTTTTAAGGAATATGACAAAGATATTGTAGGTATTGAAGGGGGGTCTCTGGGAGGAGTGGGTGTACAAAAGGGAAACAAGAATGTGATTTAATTCTATTTACTTAAAATATGTTTTTAAATGTTAACAAATTCAGATAAATTGAAATCATGTAACTTTTCTCATCATAATGCAATAAAAGTTTAAAAAATAAAAAAAATTCTTTCAGTACCACACAAAATTACACTTTTTTTCTACTCTGAAGAGGACTAGGCACATCATCTAAAATTCTGGTAAGATATTTAAAAGGTATCCAAAAAATGACAGTGTATATAATTGCAAAACTAGCTTCCAAATATGATATTCAACTGGTTATTTAAGCAGTCTCTTGCTTATCCTTGGGATATTGTGTAGCACTGAGAGAACTGGGATATTGTGTAGCACTGAGAGAGCTGGCTGTTTGAAGGAAACAGGTTAGAAACTGAAGATGCTACAGAACTACTTTAAGTCCTGCTTGTTCTAGACAGACAAGAGGAAAAGTTGTCACAAATCAAGCTGAGTTGCTGTTAGTAGATTCTGCAGGAGCTCAGCATGGCACCCCAGCATGTGAAGACTCCTGGCTGTGAGGCCCCTGGCAGCTTCATTACCATGATTGAATGAGACTTAATTAGCACTATGCAGGTTCTACCCTTAACATTAAAGGGTGCTCTATGTTCCTTGGAGAACTACTTCACCTAGGGCATTTTTTAGAAGTGACTTCACAAATCCAACAAGAGTTTGAATACACGGAAAATGCTGTTTCCACACATTGGACTCTTAAGATAAACTGCTAATGTTCAGTACTCAGTGACCAAAGGTAACAGAATAGACCTTTATTAATACCCAGCAGGATAAGAGCCATTGCTAATAGCCCCCTGATTTTCTCCAGTTTATTTTCTGGACTGGATGACAGTAGCCTGGGTGACAAATCCAGATGCTTCATGTTCATCACCAAAACCAAAGGTGCAAAATACTGCCTGGGCACTGGTACAGGCACCTTTAATCCTGGCACTCAGGAGGCAGAGGCAGACAGATCTCTGGGGTCTCTGAGTTAGAATGACAGCATGGTCTACAGAGTGAATTCCAGGATACCCAGGACTACATGGAGAAAGCCTGTTTCAAACAAAACACACCAAAACAAGGAGGAGGAAGGCTAAGGGAAGGTAGAAGAAAATGCTTATGCTCTAGTCTGTTTAGAGGTCTGGTAAGACCTAAGGTTGTCCAGTGAATTCTAAGTCTTGGGATTTTAGACCTCACTCAAGTTCCACAAGGACAAGTAAAGCCTGGCTTCTACTTGGTGCAGAATTGCCTCCTGGAATGATTACTTTTCCAGTAGCCATCTTACTTCTTGTCATTTGGCCTTGACTCCTGCTCAGTGCTCCACTTGCCATGCTCTGAGTCCTTTAGATCTTATGAGCCCTCATGTTTTCCCAATACATTCTTGTTTGAGGTAGAGTTACTCTTGTTATTTGGAATCAAAGAGTTGTAACTGTTATAATTATCACCTCAAAACACATGACTGCTACATGTCAAAGGGATCTGTGGGGGTTGGATGGGGAGGCTTTGTTTCCATCAAAACTGCAAAGGCAAACAATGTATTCAAAAATAATCAATATCTCTTTCTTTCTTCTTTATAGTACTATTGTCACCATCAGGCATCTTATAAAAATCTCCCTTCAGTTCTGATATTTCCTGCTAGGTAATTTACACAGCCCGCAGCTCCACTCTGCCCTTTTCATTTCTTTCCATGACTTCCTATATACTCAGAGAAAATCTATTACTACTCTTGTGACTGCATCCTTTCCTTTATGTTTACACATATATGTACGCTCAAACACACACACACACACACACACACACACACACACACTCATGTTTGGCATAGTTTTTCATTCTGTTCCAATTTACACTGTTCTCTTCATTGAAAATCCTGCTCGGTACTCAGTTGCTGGGAAGTTGTCTTTTATTAACCTCGTGGGCTGATTATTTCATCACTGTGAATTCCATCCAACAGTTACACATCCCATTTGCATTCCATTCTCACTTATTTTAGTTTGTGAATAGTTTCAGCTTTGTGTGTGTAGTAACTTTTTCATTAAATTTAAAGCTTCAACAATCCAGAAACAGTGGTTTCAAATAAATAAATAAACCCAGTGTTTCTGTTATAGAATTGAGTGCACAGGTGACACCTCTGAATGATTGTTCTCTCAAAGATTTTCAGGAGATATTTTAAAAAATGGCCCAGTCTTACAGATCAGGGTTTTGTTTGTTTGTTTTCAAAATTAACTTTAGGAATTGCTAGTTATCTTTATAGACTTCTAATACATAGAATCACTTAATATGTGTATGCCATTAGCTTTCCCATTCTACTTTCATTTTTAGTATTTGTTTGTATATTTATTTTCATACTTTCATGTGTTGAGTGTATGCCACCTATGTGAGGATGCCAGCAGAGGCAAGAAAATACATCCGATCCCCTGGACCTGGAGATACAGGCCTGATAAGACATACTGCATTGACAGGGATAGTGGGAACTGCGCACAGGCCCTCTGAGAGAAGGAAGTGCTCTTGATCCTTGAGCCACCTCTCCAGCCCAAACTTCTCTATTCCGATGTTAAAAATATAACCAAAACTGTTACTGCAGCACAGGCCTGTTTATCAGAACTTCTTAGAAGATTTAAGCAAGATTATAAATTTATAATCTATAGCCTATCAGGCTACAGAATGGGTTCCAAGCCTGTCTGGGTAACTTAGGGAGATAACTAAATAAGACATTTTAAAAAAATAAAGGTAGAGGTTCTCTCTTATATGCATAAGACTCTTATCTTTAACTCCTGTACTACCAAACCAACAGACGAGTAAAAAGCCATCACTTATAAAGTTAATGCTTTCTTATTTGAGGATTGTTTGAAATTCTCCACAGGCCAGAGCAAACAAGCACCATTCTTGGCAATGTTGCATTGTCAGGATGCTTAGTTGCAGACTGTCCTGGAGAGACTTTCCTTCAGTGGGAATTACAATGTTTCATTGCACAGCCAAACCATACACTTTCCACTCTCCCCTGTGGCTGGGTGAGGTGTAGGAGATGGGCTTTCTGAAGGCTATACATCTCTACCAGGGGCCTTTGTACTTGGTACTATAGTCAAATGCAGAGCTCAGGATTTAATAAGCTAACTGTAATGTCACTCATCAGGCTGACCCAAAGGTAAATAACACATTTATAGTATGCCTCTGGTGCCCTAACCAATTCTAGGTTACACTGATCTTTAATCCAAAGCATTCAACTCTCAAGTAAAATTCTAGCTTTGAATATCTTTGATTGTGGTATCATTTTGTAAATCAGAAATACATCTATGTGTAAATTTTAGCAGTAAATTTGTGTGTCATCAATAGGCTTCTTTCTTCTTGTTGATAAAGTCAGTATGAAGGATGTATAATGCTTTACACATATTATTCACATATATTCAGTCAAAATAAGAATTAATGCTGAGAAAATGTTGATTCTTTCATACTGTGTTTCACAACATCTGCCACTTTCTTCAACCCTAAGGAGCCCTTTAAAGACATTACTTTTGGAACATTCACCTCCCATAAAGAAATTTTATTATATCCTATATGCATTGGCATATAACCTATACTGTTTACATATATGTACTTTATAGATAAAATATATAAATATATGTTTTAAATGAGTAAATAGATACTTAAAATAAAATTTAATTTAAAGATTTCAAACCTATTAATATTTAACTTAGGGTTATAACTACTTAGTGAAGAAACATTAAACAAACTTGTTTTTACTTTACATAAATTGTAATATATCAAATTTCATAGGCAAATAAATTTATATAAGTGCATATGTGATGTAATCAATTTTTTAAAAAAATCATTCAAAGTGCTATATTTCCAGGAGAAAAATATTGAAAATTAAATAAATGTTTTTATGTTTAATGAGTGTAACATTTAAATTTTGCTTAATATAAGAAAATAATTTGGGCCAGTGAAAGGACTCAGTAGACAAAGGTGCTTGCCACGAAGCCTGATTACCTGATTTTTGAACTGGGAACACATAATAGAAGGAGAAAACTGCCTCAAACAGTGTCTTTCACCTCTGCATACACTCCATGGTACATATCCACAAATATACACATACATACATGCATGCATACATAAATATACATACACACATACATATGCCTGTGTACACATATAAATGCATAAAAATGCAATTAAGCTTTTTTGCAAACACTGGAAAATACATCTCACTGACTACTAGACAATCATATAGATATTGTCTAAATTCTTCTTTCTATTACTTCAAATAACTATTGATTGAATAATATTCATACAATGAAGTGCTGAAGCACTAAATAGAATCCTAGCGTTGTGATTTACTTGCCTCTGTCTGCTGTACATATACTCTGAGGCAACTACGACTGTCCCAATAATTCCTGCTATTGACTATACACTTAAAAAATGACCACTCAATATATTCCACTCTGGTCACTTCTTTATTGTAACTGGATACTTACAAGACTTGACAGTCAGCATCTCTTCACACTAGCCATACACCTGCTGCTCCTCAGCTCACTTAGAAGGCAACATGATCCATACCCCCCTTCATGAAGAAACAAGGGAAATACCTTGTTCCCTCCTTTTTCTTTCCCTGTGCTACTTCCTCAGCCTGCCATACCTTCATCCAAGACTCAAGTTTTAACTAGTAAGTGGTTAATACTCATTACTCATCCCTTCTTTCTGCACAGCAACTGTCCTCATCCCGACCTGCTGTGTTGGCAACTATGAACCCTTTGATGTCACATTTTGCTCTTCTTTTCATATTATTGGCAAAATTCTCATTCTAAGTTTTAGATATAACCATGACACATCTCTGCTTTAATTATATCCCTTTGAGGCCAGTGGAACAACTAAGAGGATTAAGGTACCTATTGCCAAGCCTAATAACTTGAATTCAATTCTCAGAATCCACATGGTTGAAGGAAAGAGAGGACCAGCTCCCTCAACTATCCTGTGAGCTCCATTTATTTGCCTGTGGTGGCACTTGCGAATCCCATACACGTATGCACAAGATAAAGAAATTCTTTCTGTCCTCATGCAGAAGACTTTCTCCAGAAGCTTCTGAACTGCTGTTCTGGCCTTATTTCCACAACAGGAAACTGCTACTTCCCTAAACAAGCAACAGCCTCTTTTGTGCTGATTTGCTTTATCATTCTCTTTCTACTTTTTCTTTTTCTGACTCCTCTTGCCTCTTCAGTACCTCACCTCCCTGTCTAAGCACCTACCTAGATAGTAAGCAGCCCCCTTCTTTGCAGATCTCCCCAAATCCTCCCTTGTTTTGTCTCTATCTGAGATGATCTTACAGGCAGTCTATTGTTGGTGACTCCACTTTACTAGAAAACAGCTTATTGTTCTGTATACAGATTTCTTCAGGTTGTTAGCTTCTCTTCTGCATTTGATGGAACTTAGCAGCATTCTTCAACATTAGAAATAACAACCTATAGCTTCCCTTTTAATGGAAAAAGAACCCTCATTCCTTCATACATGGACAACGAATGGATGCTATTAAAAACATTGAAGGTCTAGTGAACCAGCACTGATTACATAGTCTTGGGTTTGTAAAGGGATATTCAGAAATGAAATAAAATTCATCAAAGCTTAGGAAAGATCGCCAGCCGACTCTCACTTATCCACTGCACATCTGCCTGGCCACATTATCTCACTGCTCAAGCATCATTTTTGCATTTCAATGTGGCGTTCTATCAGATTAATGCCCGAGATATTCCAGCTGCACTGCAAGTGAGTGAGTGGACATACAGGGATATTATGCATGGCTTGTATCATTGACACTGAGCAAAGAAATGTGATTAGCACCAAATTGCATCTGACAGGGGAATCAGAAACCTGTCAAACAGGATGACATGGATCCAGTGTTTAGGAGGCAAAGGGGGGAAGAGAGGAGCAGGGCAGCCTGGCATGGAGACAGCAATAAAACACTGCAGCAATGATAAATTAATTCATTTACTTATGAAAAATTAGAGGCTTCCACACATAGCTCTCATTTATAATCTTGTCAATCTGCTTGAGTAAATAAAAAAGGCTCTGCAATATTAGTGGAAAACACAAGTGAGAGAAAGAAGAGACAGAAGCTGGGTGTTTGGACTTGCTTTTAATTATACACACTAATCTGGTGTGCAACACTGCGGCCTTTGGAAGGAAATTTTTATAACTGGATATATAATGCTTATTTCATTTTCATTTATGAACCTCTTTCCGGGCTTGATATTTACAGCTGTAAAACCTCAGGACATAGGACCACAGTGATGTTCTCAGTTTTATGGTGTTCAGGATACTTAAACAAAAGAACTGCTCAGGATGACCTCCATGGTCTGCTTTTGGAAGTCTCTGAGAAGGAAAGGACTAAAGCCCATCTGGTTTCTGGTTTCTTCTGATATCAAGTGGTTACAGTCAGGTACTACAGCCCAGCACTAAGAAAAGTGAGGCCCCACATATGCAGCTGCAGATAGCACCCAATCAGGGGAAGAAGGGCAAGCTGAACCTTTGGTTTTGCTGTGCTCTAACCCGAAGGGGGCACTAGACAGAGTTAGCTGGGACTTGCTGGTGCTTTGGCAGATCATTCCAAGAAGAGCTTTTTCACTCTATGTTAGAAAGCAGGGCACTCCTTTCCTTTTTTCTCATACCACGATTATGGGAACAAAAGTGATCAAGGAACATAATCTGCAGGTGCAATTTTTTGCTCATCTCAACAGAAGAAGCCCAGAGGGTACTCAGAGCTTTTGGTTTAACTAGTCAAGCAAAGTTTTCTTTAATTTTTTTTAAGGTTTATTTCTATCTGTCTCTGTGTGTATGTATTTGTGTGAAAGTGTGCGCAAGCACGTGCAAGTGTCCACAAAGGGCAGAAGAGGATGTTGGATCCCTCGTATTCGTGAGCCATTCAACTTGTGTGCTGGGATCTGACTCCAGTTTTCATGATTGAGCAGCAACTGTTCTTAATCACCAAGTCATCCCTCCAGCCCAGTAACATTATTTAATGTGTCTTTGTCCTGGGAGCTAACCCTATAGCCTCAGACAAGCTAGGTGAGTGTTGCACCAATGAGCTACTGGTGGGGATTTTAAAAACAAAACAAAACAAAACAAAAACTTTTGTTGTATGAAAAGCTTTAATTTTTTTTCAAGAATTGATATACATATATATCAGTATGTATATATATGTATATAATATGATTTCTAAAAATAAGATCTAATAAGATATTTTGGAAGAAAGATGATTATTTTAGATAAAAATGCTGAATTTTTAAAGTAAAAAATCATACTGCTTGTATTAATAATACCAAACTGGTGGCATCTGAGATGCCTACTAACATACTAGATATGTACTGTGTGGTACTTCTATATAGTTGACTATTGGCCAGCATTGGAAAGGCGCTCACTATAAACACAGCCAACAAAGCAAATGTCAAGAAATAGCATGCTAAAAGAACAAAGCCTTACTCCAATACATACTACAGCATTTTACTTAAATGAATTTTGAAGCCATAGAAAACCAATCCATGGTAGCAAGCTCTAAAAATGTGGCTGCTGCCAGGCCTTTGAGGGTGATTGGGGAAATGATCTTCTAAGGTGGTGGCAATTCTTCTTGTCTCTATATGGCTCAGCATGATACAGACATATACATTTGTCAAACTCTTCCAATGAGTCCCTTGAGATATTTTATACTTTATAGTATGTAAATTTTCCTCTAGAAAGATCCATAAACAATACAGAACTCCAGGTAATGCTATGCACATGCAGGTAAATTGTTTCTGGGTGATATGTACTGATGGCTTCAATTACTTGGAAATGTATTTAAAAATAAGAGATTAAAAGACAGTGACAGAAATACATGAATAGATATGTGATAAAAAAAAATGGGGTTTATGTGTTAACTACGAAGGCTGGGTGTCGAGGAAAGGAGACTTCACAGGATCATCATTACAACCTTATGGTGTATATGAAAGTTTCCCAACAAAATTGAAATGAGTATGCTTTTATAAAAAGGTGGAGTCTAACATGGCTATGGATGGCTCACAAGGACCAGAAACTCAGGAGGCAGACACGGGCACATCCTTCAGAAGGGACAAATGTTATGTCAGATTGCTAAGCATTGACATTATCTTTTACTGTGTGTGATTTTTACTATAGCAAAAGACAAAGTAAAAAAAAAAAAAAAAAAACTCTATGTAGAGTTTCAAGAAAAGCCTGGAAGGAAATGCTTCCCTCAGGTAAGAGCGTGATGAAGAACTATGGTGATTAATAAACAAGCTGACTGCTTGCAATGTTTAAAATCCAACAGATTGCATCTTTCCTTAGGAAGGTTCTTGAAGGAGGCGTTCCGAAGTGCACATTTTCTATTTTCTTCCACCATTTAGGTATTGATCTCTTTCTGCTTACTTTGATTTAGAAAACTCATTCCCCATGCCAAAATGTTCATCAAATTTTAACTAAAACCAAAGCAAAGCAGAGCAGAGCCGAGCAGAGCAGAGCAAAGCAAAGCAGGCCATATATATATGTGTGTCACTATAAGTTTTTTTCTAATTCTACAAACTTTATTTTAATTTCTTTATCCAGTGAGGCAAGAACTTGTAAACTAATCTAAAACGAACCCTTTCATTATTCAAACTGCAAATTCTAATATTTAATTGGATTAAGAGAATGAAAATATAATCACTGCTAGTCCCATTGCCAAAGTTCACCATTAAGGAGAATAATACCTTGTATTAGCCAGCTTGCACAAATCACTATAACTATAATCCTCAATGGGTTTTCAGATGCTAAAACAATTAGCTTCTATTTGAAAGACAAATGAAATGTTTTGACTGAAACTGAAAGACCTGTAACTGGCTACATTCTCAGCTATGGCCTTGTGATACATATCAGAAACACACAGTGTAAGCGTGCCATGTTCAATTCCAATATTACTAAGAAATAGAACTCTCAAGTTTATAACTCAGTCAAGACCTCTACTGCAAGTTTCAGACTACTGACAGCATCCAAAGCCAGAGTCCCACTACCATTCACCATGTCCAGGGCTTCCAGTACAGGAAACCACCTCATCACCTCCACTTGATCACGACAAAGTACAGGTGTCACCCTTTATTTCTCTTTCTCTAATGTCACACATCCAAACTATCAGTTCCAAACACCCCAAATGGAAGCCACCCTTCCATAGCCCCTGGGTTACTCCCACATGTCTTCGGAATGGCTCCAACATTAAGAGCCTAATTTCTTAGGCTATAAGCTAGGGTCTATAGTATTAGCCCACCCATCAACTCTGAACTATATCTCAGGCTTTGAACAGCATCCTTTAGTAGACATTTCCTTTATGTTTGTTTTAAATAGCTTTCCTTTCTTTCTTTGCTCTCCCCCTATAGTCTTACCACTGCCATGTGACACATTCTATATTTACCTCTCTATGTTAAAGAGGGCACTCCCCTGGTAAGATGTAAAAAGGAAGAGAAAAATAATTTTTTTTCTATTTATTGTATTATTCTTTATAGCCTATATATCTAGAAAAATGTTTAAAGATTCATTGGCTCTAAATAAAAAGTTATCAAGTAAATGAATAGAATACAATTTGAAGCATATGTGTGCTGGGTAGCTTTATGTCAACTTGACACAAACTAAAATCATTTGAGAGGAGGGAACCTTAATTTATAAGAGGCCTCCAAAAGATTGGGCAGTAAGCAACCCTGTAGGACATTGTCTTAATTAGTGATCAGTGGGGGAGGGCTCATTGTGAGCAGTGGCATCACTGGGCTAATGGTTCTGGGTTCTATAAGAAAGCAGACTGAGGAAGTCATGAGGAGCAAGCCATTAAGCAGCATTCCTCCATGCCTCTGCATCAGCTCCTGTTTCCAAGTTCCTGCCCTGTTTAAGTTCTTGCCCTGACTTCCTTCAATGATGAACAGTGATATAAAAGTGTAAGCCAAATAAACTCTTTCTCCCCAACTTGCTTTTGGTCTAGTGTTTCATCATAGCAATAGTAACTTTAAGACAATATGATAAAAGTAGAGAAAATAGCAACAACATCATAAGTCCTAACAATATGTTAAAAGGTTTATTAATGCATATGGTCTAAAATTACAAATGAGAACATGTGATATTCTTACTCATTAAAAGAGCTCCATGAACAAATGGATAAATTAGTTGTAATTACAATCTCTCCACATAGGATCTTTTTATTGGAAAAACATTTACAATTTAGATGGTGAAAATATTTTCTAATTCAGCTTTAAAAATTATTTTTTCTGGATTATTTATCATATGAAATGCAATTATGGAAACAGAAATTTTTTAATCACACAAAATACAATTATATATGGAAGAAAATGTGAATTTTAATAAATCCCCAATTTATTTTAAGTGCAATATGCTACCATAGAAACATGGTTGCTCTTACCTTACTCCTTCTTAAGTTAACCAAGGAAAGTTTCCAGATAAACTCTTTACTATTCTATGAATATACCACAACCTCTCCTAGGTATAAACAGAATTTAGTGTGACTAGTAGGGGTAATCCAGAAATGTAATCATCTGCCTCTTATGTAATTTTTTGTTGTTGTTGTTTTTGAGAGACAGACATATCTCTGGCTGACTTCCAAATTGCTGAGACTAAGTCCAAGGTTCCCTGGCCATGGCAGGCAAGCATTGACCCCTCTGAGCAACATCCCCAGGATTATATTTCTCAAAAGTGACATGATCATACAAGTAAGAATTGTTTTTTTGTTTTGTTTTGTTTTGTTTTGGTTTTGGTTTTGGTTTTTTTTAGGTTGGCCTCAAACTCAGAAATCCACCTGCCTCTGTCTCCTAAGTGCTGGGATTAAAGGCATGCGCCACCACATGCCTGGCCACAAGTAAGGTTTTCTGTCTCACAAACTGATAAAGTATCTTCCATGTATACTGAATGTATGTAAGCCTGGCCGCAGTTTTTATCTTAGAAAATAATAGTCAACTGCCTTTGCTTCCCCAGTTACTCTAAGAGCTTCTCTCCACAACTAATTGTGATCACACAGCATTTCAAAACACTCTCCTCTCCTCTGACTAGTGATCTACAAGCATGACGAAGGGCAGCTACTGGACTTTCAACCAACCATGCAGTACCATCAAGGACACTATGGGCCCAGTGCTCAACCTTACAACAATCAAATTCATGGCCACAAACCACAAATGAATTTTTAATTATTCCATATTTGATTTTTACAATGCTTTGAGACAAGCAATTATGAAAGGCACTTTATTTGTCTGATGTCATTAATATGCATCAGTGAGAATGAAGCCACAGAAAAACCTAGTGAATATGGTATCTTGAGTATTAATTAAAGACTTTCCAAAAATCTCTGAAAATGGAGTCTTAAGGAAGCCTCAGTTAACACAGTTTCAAACATGAGTGTCTTTGAAAATTAAGTTCACAGTATTCTTATGTTTATCGGTAGCTTTCTCCATGACAGAATCACACTTTATTTAGGGCAATTTTAGTGACATTTCTTCCTGCATAATTCTTGGAATTTTATATAGTTTAGCATAGCTTTTACAGTATATATGAAATTATAATACTAAATAGTAAATAATTATTCAAATAACCATAATATTAAAATGTCTTCAAATGATGTATAACAAAGTAGAGAGGGTCATAATTATTACCAAATGAATAATAAAAATTAATCCTAAACTTAAAATAAAATAGTTTCATTTGGGAACAGGAAGTTTTTCTAGAGAAAATAAATTTTCAAAATTAAAGTTAATTTTATTAATTAGATCATTTACAGAATATATCATGAAAAGAAAGTAAAATAATTTAACCCAGGAGTAAAACGGCTGAGACAAGGGAACCAAAAGAATAAAAATTCACGGGCTGGAGAGATGGTTCAACCATTAAAGGCTAGGCTCACAACCCAAAATATAAGAATATAAATTCATGTTGGTATTTTTAAATGGAATTAGCAGGCAATATTATTTCCTTCCACTAATCTAGGGTTTTCCAGCTGTAGCTACTTTCCCTAACCATGCACTGAGAAGTACAGTAAGGGA
>JADRCD010243312.1:0-11639 GCA_019843815.1 Montemys delectorum | reverse complement strand
CCTTCCTTCCTTCCTTCCTTCCTTCCTTCCTTCCTTCCTTCCTTTCTCTTTCTTCTTTCTTTTGTTCTTTTTTCATTCTTTCTTTCTTCCTTCCTCTTTGTTTCTCTCTTTCCTTTTTCTTCCTTTTTTTAAAAAAAATTTTTTTTAGACATAGTTTCTCTGTGTTGCCCTGGCTGTCCTGGAGCTCGCTCTGTAGGCCAGATTGGCTTTGAACTCACAGAGTTCTGCCCGCCTCTGCCTCCTGAGTGCTGGGATTAAAAGGTGTACTCTTCCACCTCCTGGAAGCTAGTAGCCTTCTTACACTGTGACAGACCCATGAGCTCATCCCCAACACCGTTACATTTGTGGCACCTCTAATCCTCATGAATCCTGTGAGGTGGAGATGAGGGTTGGGAACACAAAGCTATTGACTCATTATCCCCGGCACCCCCCCCCCCCCCCCCCCCACTCTTCTCATCATAGGCATCCAAGTTCCCTAACCTCGCCTGTAAGCTCCAGTATTCCTCAGCTTGTTTGGTAGGCTTTGCTGACTCAGAGACTTAATTTCCCTAGCTGCTATCTCCCCTGCTTCATCTTCTCCCTCCCCTTCCCTTTCTCTTTCTTCTCTTCTCTGTCTTTTTTTATTTTTATTTTTATTTTTTTGTTTTGTTTTTGTTTTTTTGAGACAGGGTTTCTCTGTATAGCCCTGGCTGTCCTGGAACTCACTTTGTAGACCAGGCTGGCCTCGAACTCAGAAATTCACCTGTCTCTGCCTCCCAAGTGCTAGGATTGAAGGTGTGTGCCACCACTGCCTGACTTATTTTTATTTTTATTTTTGAGACAGAAGCTCATATAGCTCAGGCTGGCTTTGAACAGATTCTTCCTGCCTCTGCCAACACCCCTCAACGCCAAGTGCTAGGACCACAGGTGTGCCCCACCACTCCTGACCTTAAGCTCTTCTGAATTCCTTTACTACTTTCATTCTATGTGTGTGTGTGTGTGTGTGTGTGTGTGTGTGTGTGTGTGTGAGTGTAAATCTCGAATTGAAAAGCTTTCTTCAGTTCTCTCACCCTTTTCTTGTGGTCTCTCTTATCTGTAGAACTTCACAGCACTGAGGGCAGACAGAAGGAAGCATGGGTCTGCTTCAAGCAAGAGAACAGAATTGGCAGCTGTGGTGAATGATAAGTGATTTTGAGAAAGCGAGGCATTTTCAGAGGGACTCGCAAGGCTCACACAATCTCTTCAGGAAGTTTCATGCAATCTGATGTTTCCCTTAGAGTTGCTTAGAAACCCAAGGAAATCGAGGTTCCAAATGACAGGATGGTAATAAATTGGTCTGTCCTGGGCCAGCCATCTGCTTTAAGTAAATTAAGAGACTAACCCATATGGGATTCATCTAAAATAGCGATTCTCGTTTTCTCTGCAATTTTCATTTCTCTTTATTTGGCTCTTTGAGCTGGTTTTACATAGAATAATCCAACTGACTTCTATCCTGTGCTTTCTGTATATCCACTTCTTTGCCTATACAGGCCTCAGACCTCAGGGTCTCCTTTATCTACCCCTAAAGGTCCTTTTAAATGCTTGATAGTCTTAAATGTTTGAATTTGACAGTTATTGGACTCAGGGGCTAATGCCTTCTTCTGTTTTTTGTGTTTGTTATTTGCAGCAGGGTCTAGCTATGTAGCCCAGGCTAGCCTCAAACTCATACTCCTGCCTCAGCCTCTCAAGTGCTGGATTATGATACCATGCCTGGCTCCTTGGGAAATGCCTCTGAGCCACTGTGCTTCAGTTCTGCCTGGCACTGCCATCTTCAACCCTTCTCATTTATCACCTTCCGTGGCCCCTCCTGTCCTACACTGGGCTGACCCCTTGGAGCTTTCAGCTCTCCCATTTGTCATAAGTTTGACATGTTTGCTCTTCGCTCACCAGACTAATCTTAATAAAACATTTTTGTCATGCTAATTTTTTCCCCTGCTGTTGTTCAAGAACCCTCACTGCTTAGAGATGAGCTAAATGTTTCTACCACAAATCTGTTCATCAAGTTCCAGCTCGCCTGTAAACATGGTTCGCTTCTCAGTACCTTCCCCTCAGGGAGGCAGTCTGCTGTCTTCACTTCCTCTGGGACACACCTACTTTCTCCTGCCCCACTTACTTTACTGTTTGCAGATTACAGCCTGCTTGGGCGCCTCTGCCTGTTTGATGCAGTGAGTTTAGTTGTAAGCTTCTAGAGAGCAGCGCCAAGCTTGGAGTTCTGGGTTCCAGACTCAGCCTGACTCTAGGCACCCAGGGCTGCTCCTAACTATTGACTGATTCAATGGATGAACTAACAGCTTAATTGTGGTTGTGTTTCTTGTGGGTTGAGACAAATAGTAAATGTCAAATAGATAGCAGGAGGAGCTGAGAGTTCTACATCGTCATCTGAAGGCTGCTAGCAGAATACTGGCTTCTAGGCAGCTAGAATGAGGGTCTTAAAGCCCACACCCACAGTGACACACCTACTCCCACAGGGCCATAACTTTCTAACAGGACACACATACACACATATATACATGAACACACACATGTATACATATGTTACACAGAAACACATATATACATATATACATAATATGTACACACACACACACACACACACCCCAGATTAGGAATGTAGCTTGGTTCATAGAATGGCTTGTGTAAAGGCTTGGGCTCAGTCCCCAGTATCTTGTAATCCTGGATCAATAGCACATTACTGTAATACCAGTATTTGGGAAGTTGAAGCTAAAGGATCAGAAGAAGTTCCTGGTCATCCTCAGCGACACAGTGAGCTTGAGGCCAGTCTGGGCTACATGAGACCTGGGCTCAAAACAAAAACAAAAACAAAAACAAAAAAACCCAAAACAACCCCCCCCAAAAACAAACCAACGAACCAACCAACCAAAACCAAAATAAATAATAACAAAGCCAAAACCAAACAGACATGGGGGTGCTGCTCAGTGGTAGAGAGCACTTGCCTAGCATGTGTGGCCATGGGTTGTACCCTTGCCTCTCAAGGAAACAGAGCAAAACGCAGACCCACAGCTAAGCCCCCAAAGCAAAGGAGCTTTCTAGTTCACGGCAATGCGCATGTTTGAGACATGAACTTGAGATGGTCTCATCCATGATATACAACCTAATTCAAATTATAGTTCATGTGAGTTGTGTTTAAAAGAAAGACAAATCGCATGTCAGCCTACACATAACATGTATGCAGAAAAGCAGCAGCATTGGTATAGAACGTGTACTCATAATAAGCACATGTGGCTGGAGAAATAGAAAGGCACAAAAGATCCTGGAACACTGGTGCTTACACTACCTCTCTGAGCCGGGCGGAGAAAGCAGAGCAGCTGAACTGGAGCTTAATCCAGTGAGGACACTGGGCAAGCAGGTTTGTCTGTGATGTGAAGGATAACGGCGACAAGGTCCATCAAAGAGGATGTGCGCTATGGCTTAAAGTCAACGTGCAGGAACATCCAGCACATAATTCTTTATTTACACTTCTGATTTCCTTAGGCTAGGTTTCTAGACATGCAATCAATAGATAAAAGAGGATAAACTATTTTTTTTTTTTATCTTAAAGGGAGACTGTCCTCAGGCTTATTGTTGCAGTTTACAAAGTTTGTGAACTTTAAACGACACCAGAGGTGTCATATTCTCTGATCAGGCATGGTGGCGACTCTGGAGGGTCCAGACTCCAAGGCCAGGATGTGAGGCTGATCTGGATGCAACTTCTGTTACCCCACTGATGCCAGGATTGACTTGGCTGGTTTGGCGGGCGCGCTGCTCCTCCCTCACAGCTCCATGTATGTCCTTCCTGAAGCTACTTGCTCGTGGAAGGCGAAGACAATCCCTGACTAGAAGGGAACCTGTCCTTCATTAAGGGTGTGTGAGTGGCTGTGCTCCCCTACTAGAACCTCCAAATAAGTTCTCAAGAGTTCAAGGCCAGCATCGACCATATAGCCAGTTCTAGGTCAGCCTGAGCTATGCAATATTGCTTCAAAAACCCAAAACAACAACAGTAAAAAGAATTATGTCATAAGACAGTATTTGGTTGTTCTTAAAAATGCTTAAAAATCCATACACTATCTTACAATACTCACCATGTATCCAGATTCTTATTAGTGTTATTATTTTGACACAAGGTTTCACTGTGTAGCATTAGCTGGTCTAGAACTCTCTTTGTAGATCAGGCCGGTCTTGAATCTACAGCAAGTCGCCTCCTAAGTGCTAGGATTAAAGGTGTGCACCAGCATACATAAATGCATTTTGTTGTTGTTTTTGAGACAGGGTACCATAAACTGTAGCCCAGGCTGGCCCCAATTGGCTATGTAATACAACCGACCTTCAAGTCCTGATCCTCCTTGCCTCCCCTTCCCAAATGCTGGGATTATTAATATGTGCTACTTGCTTGGCTACATATTCAGACACTACTTATGAATATGAGTTTCAATGTGTAGAAAGGAAATGTAGGATCCGAGTAAACAGGGATAACTCAGAAAAACACCAGGAGGCCAGAAATTTCCTTAATAAGATAAACTCAGGAACTTTCCAGAAGGGAAAGGCTAATTAACATTCCTCAGATCACAGGGTGAGAAACTACCTGCGGGTTGGGGCACATTCCGCAGGGTGGACCTTTGCCCATCTTCAGACAAGGGAGTCTTTCCCTAAAGACTAATCAGTTTAAAAAGTCACACTGTTCTACCAATCACATTGTGTCTAGTGGCTGCTGCCCTGAAAATTGTATAAAAGCTCACCAAACAAGTTGTGCGGGGTCGCCTCCTTTCCTGAGGGTCAGGGACGGCCTCAGTGCACTGGAATAAAAATCCTCATGTTCTTTGCATCAATCAGGCCCCATGTGATTCACTCAAGGGGTCTCCGGTAAGCTAAGGCTCCACAGGGTCTTACAGAAATAGCATCCATTTATTTATTTTTGTGTTTTTGAGATAGGGTCTCATGTAGCCTAGGCTAGCCTGGAACTCACTTTAGTTTCCAGTGCTGGGATCAGAGGTGTCACCACACATTATTTCTTGGATATGTATTGGGCACATTAATGTTTCAGATACTGGTGGATATTGAGTGTTGGGATTTAGTCACGTCTACACCGGTTTACAAGGCTAACTGGTGCTTCTTTAAAACTTAGCAGTCATCTACCATGGCACTCATTTAAAGTCTATTCTTTTTACTATGAATTTCTGTTTCTATAGTGCATATATATATTTCTTTTAGATTAAAAAAAAAATGGCTTTATTTTTAAATGTCCGGCACAGCGAGATTTGAGGGCTCCTGAACAAATAAAACCCACGGAGACTTTGGAGACTTTCTTTCTCTTTGTGAGAGGTGAAGACAATCGACCTTAGGATAAACTGCATTTTAATGTGGGTGGCACTGGGCAGACAGGAAGAGCACTCGACCTGCCCCCACTTCCATCAGGGTCTGAGGCTTCCGGACTCTGCGCCCAAAAACTTGAACCAGCACAGCAGGTTTGTGGCAGCGTGGGCTGCACTGGTGGAGCAACTAAGATTTGAATCTGGGATTAGCAGACAAAACAACACTCGTGGAGCTGAGCTGAGGCTTCTCGTGCGCTGTGGTTCTGTCCTGGGAAGACTAGGAACCTGACACCTCCCAAGTAGAAACAGCGCAGGGAGTGGGAGGATGCTTTTGTGCCAAATAAGGTTTCTAGGCAACAGCTTATTTAGGGACAGTGCCCCCAGTCATTCAGCTTCAGTGACTTTTAGAAACCATGCAGACGAGGCTAGCCAATGTGTGGTTCCTGTCTCACTTTAGTCCTGCCTGTGGACCATTTTCTTCCAGAATGGGGTCTTGGGGTTCACAGGACGGAGACACACCAAGACTTCTGCCTACGCTCTTCCCCGTCTAGAGCACCTTTTTTGGACCAGACAATCTATTTGAGATTTGGCTCAAATTTAACTTGTAGGCCTTTTATCTTACTTATAGTGCATAAAAATTCTACTGAACTGTGGGCTTCAATGTGACATGTTCAAAGACACATATAACCTAATTTGACCTTACCCTAAGTCAAATTCTCCCCCACACTCCCACCTTGACCCTCTAGCACACAGTGGAGGCTCACCGAATGTGTACTTGAACCAAGGGCCTTTCTGTTTGCCTCTTCTGGAAATTGACGTTAGTGTCTTGCACATGCTAGGCAGGTTCCCAGGCTGGCTTTTTATTTGTTTGTTTTGTTTCGTTTTGTTTGAGACAAGGTTTCTCTGTGTAGCCCTGGCTGTCCTGGGACTTACTCTGTAGACCAGGCTGGCCTTGAACTCAGAGACCCACCTGCCTCTGCTTCCTGAGTGCTGGGATTAAAGGCGTGCGCCACCACTGCCTTCCCAGGCTAGCTTTCAGGTAACTCTCCAGTTTTAGGCAGGGATTCCAACTTTTGTCTTCCTGCCTTAGTCTTTTGAGCAATCAAGATTGTAGGCTTCCACCTCAAGATTTGATGTGGTACAACCAATTTAAGCATATCAGGGATAAGCAACCCATTTAAACTTATCCCTGACTAGCTTTCAAGTAAATGAGACTCAGACTATGGTTATTTTATTTGACTTTGACAATTACTGGGGGGTGACCCCTAATCTACTCTTCTATCTGCCAGCCTAGCTACCTCCCCAGCGGTGAACCCCAGAAACTTGATGTTTCTCCTGACCGTGTGCTCTTCATCCATCTCTCCTCATGGCAGCTTCCTCCTTCTCCTCTGGTCTCTTCTCCTCCCATCCACCCACCTCTAATCCCTCCAGCGATTGCTGTAGCCTATTTTATTTAACCAATAGTTTTGAATCAAGGAACAAGATTTGCACAACAAATGCTTGTAACCAAGAGAAGTCATTCCTAGGCCAAGACTTTCCTAGAATTTAGCATTACAATACATAGTAATAGACCAAATCTCTACAACTGACTTAGGGATAAAGTGAATATTAAATTCAAGCTATCTGTCTAACCATGCTTATCTTCACCCATCCATCCAACTACTCCCGCATTCACCCATCCCTTACTCCTCTCTATCTGTCCACCTCTCCCCTACCATCTAGCCACCCACCATCCATCTGTCCATTCACCCAACTGTCCTAGTTAGGGACACTTTCTAATCAACACCACAACCCAAAACACTTTGAGGAGGAAAAGATTTATTTGGTGTATGCTTCTATATCAACTGTTCATCACTGAAGGAAGCCAGGACAGGAACTCAAACAGGGTAGGAACTTGGAGGCAGGAGCTGATGCAGAGGCCATGGAGAAGTGCTGCTTATTGACTTGCTCCCCAGGAATTGTACCCATAAGATCCATCTCAAAGGCATTTTCCTCAATTAGTGATCTATGGGGGAAGGCCCAGCCCATAGTGAGTGGTACCATTTCTGGGCTGCTGGTTCTGGATTCTATACGAAAGCAAGCTGAGCAAGCCATTTGAAGCAATCTGGTAAGCAGCATCCCTTTATGGCCACTACATCAGCTCCTGCCTCCAAGTTGCAGCCCTGCTTGAGTTCCTGTCCTGACTTCCTTCAATGATGGACTATGATCTGGAAGTTTAAGACAAATAAACCCTTTCCTTCTTGTTTTTTGGTCATGGTATTTTTATTGAAGCAATAAAATCCCTAACTAAGACACCTTCTTTCAGATGACTTCAGCTTGTATCAAGCTGACATAAAACTAGCCAACACGCATCCATCCATGTGTCCAATAGCCTTTATTAGACACCCACAACAAGCCAGCATTGAGACAGACATGGGCTCTGCACTCGTGTCTGTGAACATCACTGCACAAGGAAAAGATGGATGCTATTTTCCCCAGTAATACTTACCTCGACCTGAAACTGAATTTTATGTAGTTTGGTCATTGTCTCTCTCCACTTGACTACCATAATCCTGTAGAAGAATGGAGACTGTCATGTACTTGACACTGGGCCAGAAAAGTGCTTGCCACTTTGTAGGTATTGGAATCACGATGGCTGACTGACGTCAGGTGTGGTTATGCACACCTGCATTTCTAACACTCCAGAGGCTCAGGCAGGATGATCTTAAATTTGAGGCTAGCTTGAGCAAGATGCTCCACCTCAGAAATAAAATGGTCAAGCCTGGAATGGTGGCACCTGCATTTAATCCCAGCACTTGGAAGGCAGAGGTTAGCCTGGATACGTAATGAGTTCCAGGACAGCTAGGGTAACATACTTAAATAAAATAAAGTAATCCTGTTTGTCAAGTAAGTGAGAATTGTATAGCATCCTATTTAAAAGAAAGAAGTGTGGAAATCTATGGTGTGTTACAAGGATGCATTAACACTCTTCCCCTTCAGGCATCTCTTCAACGAGAAATGATTAAATACTGAAATCAATATGATGTTTCTTGGTGACGACAGTGATTTATGCCTTATTCCTGCCTGTAGTTAGAATGTCTGAGAGATTTGGTCAAGATGACACAGGAGAATTTTTGATAAAAGCTTGATGAGTGCTTTGAAGTTTTAGATTAATTTTCTGATTCTCCCGGTGAGGCTTTGTTGGGTCCTGACCACGTGATAGTGATGGAGGATGCAGAAGGGTCAGGGAGGGATAGCATTAAACTGTCTCCGTGAAAATGGAGCATTCTAGATAGCATGCCATGCAGTATGATTCTGCTTAGCAGATGAAAACAGGCAAAAGCTCAACAAAAAGCTACACAGGTCTTCTAATACTGTCCAGTCTCCCTTCTCCTGGTCCTGGGTTCCCTCTTCCTGGGCATCTGGACCAAAGTCAGACTAGTTGGGAACTAAATAGCTGGGAATAATGGGATTTACTTCAAGATGGGGAGAGGGCTGAAAGACCATCCTTTTTTACCTTAAGGGATCCAAAGTCTAATCAAAATCGCTGGGTATTCAGGTGAGCCTGCAAGCTGTGGAGCCAAACTAGCCCAGGAAGAACAGGGGAGAGCTGATGAGGGGACTCGGAATGAGGTGCTGCTGATAGATGGCTTCAGCCAGAACGTTGTCGCCACTCCATTCTGTGGGCTGGGCTGGGAAGTCAGTGCCTCTAGGAAGTCTTCTCTCTCTCTCTCTCTCTCTCTCTCTCTCTCTCTCTCTCTCTCTCTCAAAGTATTTATTTATTTTATTCATATGAGTATACTGTCGCTGTCTTCAGACACACCAGAAGAAGGCATCAGATCCCATTAAAGATGGTTGTGAGCCACCATGTGGTTGCTGGGAATTGAACTCAGGACCTCTGGAAGAGCAGTCAGTGCTGAGCCATCTCTCCAGCCTGGAAGTCGTTTCTTTTAAGGACTGGGAGGGAGATTCTCTCTCCAGTCTCTGGGATCCTTGCCTTGTGGATGGCAATGTCTCTGTGTCTTCTTCCTGATGTGTTTGTCTCTGTATCCAGATTTTTCCTTGTTCCATTCCCAATAACCAACAATAACCACTGCATTTTAGCTTGATTATTTACAAGAGGCCCGTTCTTTTCCTCTTTTCGATGTATGTATGTAAGTATGTATGTATAGACAGGATCTCTTAATATAGACTAAGGCTGGTCTCCAACTTGCAGCAATCCTCCTGCCTCAGTCTTCTGAATGCTAGGATTACAGATGTATAATACCATGGACCCCACTTCTAAATAAAGTCGCACAGTTCTGGAATTTCAGTACCTTTGAGGGAGTCGTGCTTCAAGTCCTAGGAAGGAGGCAGGGAAGAAAATGGAAGAGAGAGAGAGGGGTGAGTGTGGATGTGGGGGAAGCTAGTGGCTTTCTTGAACAGTTGGGCTAGACCATAGCATTCTATAGTGCATGGGTTTTTATAGGGTCTCTCTAACTTAGTGAGGCTCTGCTCTGCCAGATGCCAATAATAAAACACCCCCAAATTCTCTTGAAGTGGCTGAAACATCTTGGGAAGCAGGTTGATTTCTGGTGGAGAACAGCAGCAACAACAAAAACAACAAAGATGTCAGAGCTGGGGCAAAGCAACAGGGGTGACTATGTGACTTGGGAGGAATGCTGGGTCCTACTGGGCCGAATATCCTGTCTCTGGTACCACCTGTATATCCTTGTCTAGCCTCTCTGGGGCTCAGTGTCCTCATCTGTAAAATGGAGCTACCTAGGAGGAGGAAATCAAAGGGCATTTGCGATAATTCTGTGAGAAGAGAAAGCGCCTGCTCTTAGAAGGGACTTCGACAAGTCGGTTCCCTGAGGATGAGCCCTCCCGAGAGGTTTCTGCCCGAGAAAACAGTTGTTTTCCTTTCAATGTTAGACCAAAAATTCTGTTTACGAGGCAATGCTAACAGACATCTAAATGCTGTGTGGTTGGTGAGACTCTCCTTGGGCGAGAATGAAATGTGGCCAGAACATTGGCTGTAGCATTAGAAGAGTCTGCAAGGAATGACTGCAGATTCTTTCCTAGGTAATTATGGTTTGCAGAGGGAGTTTCTTTATCACCCAGTGTACAGAAGAATGCCCTGTTTATACACTCTGCTTTCTTCTCTTTGAGACAGGGTCTCTCACTGGACCTGAAATTAGGTTTGCTGCCAGCAAGCTCCAGCAATCCTCCTGTCTCCACTGCCCTTACAGCAAAAGAGTTAAAAGCACACATTACCACACTTGGCTTCGTACGTGGGCACTAGGGATTTGAACTCAGATCCTCATGTTTTTGAATTGGAGATGGTAGGGTGGGAGGATCAGGAGTTCACAGACATCTCTGGCTACAGAGTAAGTTCAAAGTCATCCTGGGCTGCTTGAGACCTTGTCTCAAAAAGGACAGTAGGGGGCTGGGGAGATATCTCAGCCAGTAAAATTCTTTCTGCATAAGCATGAGAGCTTGAATCTAATTCTCAGAAGCTATGTCAAAAAGGAAACCAGGCACATGCTTGCAATCCCAGCTCTTAAGAAGTTGAGAACAGATGGTTGCCTGGGACTCATTGGCCAGCCAGTCTCGTGTCATTGGCAAATCCCAAGACAGTGGGAAAGCCTGTCTTAAAAAGCAAGCTGAATGACTCCTGAGGAAGGACAGGGGGGAAGAGGAAGACTGTCCTCTGACCCTCTGACCTCTACACTCATTTAAAAAGGGGACTGGGGGGAGGGACCCTTGCATCTGTGTAATTTTCACACAATATTAGAAAGAGACAAAATAGGATAGAAAAAAAATGTATAGGATTCAGCAAGAGCAGAAACCTCTGCAGTTCTGGAGTCATTAGCAAGCCTAGCTGTGGTTCTTTCCCAGAAAGAGAAGCCCAGTGCTTTTTTAACTAGGTATCTTTACATTTCTCACTCCATTCACAGGACTTTTCCTCTCTAGAGAGCTGTGCCCTAAATAACCACCATTGCCACACTTCTCTGCCATATATACTCCTGAGAACCCAAATGCAGGCCCCAAGTAGAAATGCAGCCTTCATACCCCATTCATGTCCCCCGTACGCCCTTGGCCTGCCTCCCCGGAGGGTCACGTTCCAGTTCATAAATAGCATCAAAGAGAAGTCACTTGGGGGTAAGGCAGTCTTGGAAGTCAGAAGGCAAGAACCTCAGAGCAATGACTAATGGGGCAGCCAGAGCTCTCTTTGTTTCTTGTTAACAGGGTCTGAATAGCCTTTCAGCCTCCCATTTTTACTTCTGGACAGAAAAAGAGGAAGGGCCAGAGAAAGTTCCAGACTCCCGTATGCCTACTATACTTTCCCCTACA
>JADRCD010243311.1:0-11643 GCA_019843815.1 Montemys delectorum | reverse complement strand
CCTTCCTTCCTTCCTTCCTTCCTTCCTTCCTTCCTTCCTTCCTTTCTCTTTCTTCTTTCTTTTGTTCTTTTTTCATTCTTTCTTTCTTCCTTCCTCTTTGTTTCTCTCTTTCCTTTTTCTTCCTTTTTTTAAAAAAAATTTTTTTTAGACATAGTTTCTCTGTGTTGCCCTGGCTGTCCTGGAGCTCGCTCTGTAGGCCAGATTGGCTTTGAACTCACAGAGTTCTGCCCGCCTCTGCCTCCTGAGTGCTGGGATTAAAAGGTGTACTCTTCCACCTCCTGGAAGCTAGTAGCCTTCTTACACTGTGACAGACCCATGAGCTCATCCCCAACACCGTTACATTTGTGGCACCTCTAATCCTCATGAATCCTGTGAGGTGGAGATGAGGGTTGGGAACACAAAGCTATTGACTCATTATCCCCGGCACCCCCCCCCCCCCCCCCCCCACTCTTCTCATCATAGGCATCCAAGTTCCCTAACCTCGCCTGTAAGCTCCAGTATTCCTCAGCTTGTTTGGTAGGCTTTGCTGACTCAGAGACTTAATTTCCCTAGCTGCTATCTCCCCTGCTTCATCTTCTCCCTCCCCTTCCCTTTCTCTTTCTTCTCTTCTCTGTCTTTTTTTATTTTTATTTTTATTTTTTTGTTTTGTTTTTGTTTTTTTGAGACAGGGTTTCTCTGTATAGCCCTGGCTGTCCTGGAACTCACTTTGTAGACCAGGCTGGCCTCGAACTCAGAAATTCACCTGTCTCTGCCTCCCAAGTGCTAGGATTGAAGGTGTGTGCCACCACTGCCTGACTTATTTTTATTTTTATTTTTGAGACAGAAGCTCATATAGCTCAGGCTGGCTTTGAACAGATTCTTCCTGCCTCTGCCAACACCCCTCAACGCCAAGTGCTAGGACCACAGGTGTGCCCCACCACTCCTGACCTTAAGCTCTTCTGAATTCCTTTACTACTTTCATTCTATGTGTGTGTGTGTGTGTGTGTGTGTGTGTGTGTGTGTGTGTGAGTGTAAATCCCGAATTGAAAAGCTTTCTTCAGTTCTCTCACCCTTTTCTTGTGGTCTCTCTTATCTGTAGAACTTCACAGCACTGAGGGCAGACAGAAGGAAGCATGGGTCTGCTTCAAGCAAGAGAACAGAATTGGCAGCTGTGGTGAATGATAAGTGATTTTGAGAAAGCGAGGCATTTTCAGAGGGACTCGCAAGGCTCACACGATCTCTTCAGGAAGTTTCATGTAATCTGATGTTTCCCTTAGAGTTGCTTAGAAACCCAAGGAAATCGAGGTTCCAAATGACAGGATGGTAATAAATTGGTCTGTCCTGGGCCAGCCATCTGCTTTAAGTAAATTAAGAGACTAACCCATATGGGATTCATCTAAAATAGCGATTCTCGTTTTCTCTGCAATTTTCATTTCTCTTTATTTGGCTCTTTGAGCTGGTTTTACATAGAATAATCCAACTGACTTCTATCCTGTGCTTTCTGTATATCCACTTCTTTGCCTATACAGGCCTCAGACCTCAGGGTCTCCTTTATCTACCCCCAAAGGTCCTTTTAAATGCTTGATAGTCTTAAATGTTTGAATTTGACAGTTGTTGGACTCAGGGGCTAATGCCTTCTTCTGTTTTTTGTGTTTGTTATTTGCAGCAGGGTCTAGCTATGTAGCCCAGGCTAGCCTCAAACTCATACTTCTGCCTCAGCCTCTCAAGTGCTGGATTATGATACCATGCCTGGCTCCTTGGGAAATGCCTCTGAGCCACTGTGCTTCAGTTCTGCCTGGCACTGCCATCTTCAACCCTTCTCATTTATCACCTTCAGTGGCCCCTCCTGTCCTACACTGGGCTGACCCCTTGGAGCTTTCAGCTCTCCCATTTGTCATAAGTTTGACATGTTTGCTCTTCGCTCACCAGACTAATCTTAATAAAACATTTTTGTCATGCTAATTTTTTCCCCTGCTGTTGTTCAAGAACCCTCACTGCTTAGAGATGAGCTAAATGTTTCTACCACAAATCTGTTCATCAAGTTCCAGCTCGCCTGTAAACATGGTTCGCTTCTCAGTACCTTCCCCTCAGGGAGGCAGTCTGCTGTCTTCACTTCCTCTGGGACACACCTACTTTCTCCTACCCCACTTACTTTACTGTTTGCAGATTACAGCCTGCTCGGGCGCCTCTGCCTGTTTGATGCAGTGAGTTTAGTTGTAAGCTTCTAGAGAGCAGCGCCAAGCTTGGAGTTCTGGGTTCCAGACTCAGCCTGACTCTAGGCACCCAGGGCTGCTCCTAACTATTGACTGATTCAATGGATGAACTAACAGCTTAATTGTGGTTGTGTTTCTTGTGGGTTGAGACAAATAGTAAATGTCAAATAGATAGCAGGAGGAGCTGAGAGTTCTACATCGTCATCTGAAGGCTGCTAGCAGAATACTGGCTTCTAGGCAGCTAGAATGAGGGTCTTAAAGCCCACACCCACAGTGACACACCTACTCCCACAGGGCCATAACTTTCTAACAGGACACACATACACACATATATACATGAACACACACATGTATACATATGTTACACAGAAACACATATATACATATATACATAATATGTACACACACACACACACACACACACCCCAGATTAGGAATGTAGCTTGGTTCATAGAATGGCTTGTGTAAAGGCTTGGGCTCAGTCCCCAGTATCTTGTAATCCTGGATCAATAGCACATTACTGTAATACCAGTATTTGGGAAGTTGAAGCTAAAGGATCAGAAGAAGTTCCTGGTCATCCTCAGCGACACAGTGAGCTTGAGGCCAGTCTGGGCTACATGAGACCTGGGCTCAAATCAAAAACAAAAACAAAAACAAAAAAACCCAAAACAACCCCCCCCAAAAACAAACCAACGAACCAACCAACCAAAACCAAAATAAATAATAACAAAGCCAAAACCAAACAGACATGGGGGTGCTGCTCAGTGGTAGAGAGCACTTGCCTAGCATGTGTGGCCATGGGTTGTACCCTTGCCTCTCAAGGAAACAGAGCAAAACGCAGACCCACAGCTAAGCCCCCAAAGCAAAGGAGCTTTCTAGTTCACGGCAATGCGCATGTTTGAGACATGAACTTGAGATGGTCTCATCCATGATATACAACCTAATTCAAATTATAGTTCATGTGAGTTGTGTTTAAAAGAAAGACAAATCGCATGTCAGCCTACACATAACATGTATGCAGAAAAGCAGCAGCATTGGTATAGAACGTGTACTCATAATAAGCACATGTGGCTGGAGAAATAGAAAGGCACAAAAGATCCTGGAACACTGGTGCTTACACTACCTCTCTGAGCCGGGCGGAGAAAGCAGAGCAGCTGAACTGGAGCTTAATCCAGTGAGGACACTGGGCAAGCAGGTTTGTCTGTGATGTGAAGGATAACGGCGACAAGGTCCATCAAAGAGGATGTGCGCTATGGCTTAAAGTCAACGTGCAGGAACATCCAGCACATAATTCTTTATTTACACTTCTGATTTCCTTAGGCTAGGTTTCTAGACATGCAATCAATAGATAAAAGAGGATAAACTATTTTTTTTTTTTTATCTTAAAGGGAGACTGTCCTCAGGCTTATTGTTGCAGTTTACAAAGTTTGTGAACTTTAAACGACACCAGAGGTGTCATATTCTCTGATCAGGCATGGTGGCGACTCTGGAGGGTCCAGACTCCAAGGCCAGGATGTGAGGCTGATCTGGATGCAACTTCTGTTACCCCACTGATGCCAGGATTGACTTGGCTGGTTTGGCAGGCGCGCTGCTCCTCCCTCACAGCTCCATGTATGTCCTTCCTGAAGCTACTTGCTCGTGGAAGGCGAAGACAATCCCTGACTAGAAGGGAACCTGTCCTTCATTAAGGGTGTGTGAGTGGCTGTGCTCCCCTACTAGAACCTCCAAATAAGTTCTCAAGAGTTCAAGGCCAGCATCGACCATATAGCCAGTTCTAGGTCAGCCTGAGCTATACAATATTGCTTCAAAAACCCAAAACAACAACAGTAAAAAGAATTATGTCATAAGACAGTATTTGGTTGTTCTTAAAAATGCTTAAAAATCCATACACTATCTTACAATACTCACCATGTATCCAGATTCTTATTAGTGTTATTATTTTGACACAAGGTTTCACTGTGTAGCATTAGCTGGTCTAGAACTCTCTTTGTAGATCAGGCCGGTCTTGAATCTACAGCAAGTCGCCTCCTAAGTGCTAGGATTAAAGGTGTGCACCAGCATACATAAATGCATTTTGTTGTTGTTTTTGAGACAGGGTACCATAAACTGTAGCCCAGGCTGGCCCCAATTGGCTATGTAATACAACCGACCTTCAAGTCCTGATCCTCCTTGCCTCCCCTTCCCAAATGCTGGGATTATTAATATGTGCTACTTGCTTGGCTACATATTCAGACACTACTTATGAATATGAGTTTCAATGTGTAGAAAGGAAATGTAGGATCCGAGTAAACAGGGATAACTCAGAAAAACACCAGGAGGCCAGAAATTTCCTTAATAAGATAAACTCAGGAACTTTCCAGAAGGGAAAGGCTAATTAACATTCCTCAGATCACAGGGTGAGAAACTACCTGCGGGTTGGGGCACATTCGGCAGGGTGGACCTTTGCCCATCTTCAGACAAGGGAAGTCTTTCCCTAAAGACTAATCAGTTTAAAAAGTCACACTGTTCTACCAATCACATTGTGTCTAGTGGCTGCTGCCCTGAAAATTGTATAAAAGCTCACCAAACAAGTTGTGCGGGGTCGCCTCCTTTCCTGAGGGTCAGGGACGGCCTCAGTGCACTGGAATAAAAATCCTCATGTTCTTTGCATCAATCAGGCCCCATGTGATTCACTCAAGGGGTCTCCGGTAAGCTAAGGCTCCACAGGGTCTTACAGAAATAGCATCCATTTATTTATTTTTGTGTTTTTGAGATAGGGTCTCATGTAGCCTAGGCTAGCCTGGAACTCACTTTAGTTTCCAGTGCTGGGATCAGAGGTGTCACCACACATTATTTCTTGGATATGTATTGGGCACATTAATGTTTCAGATACTGGTGGATATTGAGTGTTGGGATTTAGTCACGTCTACACCGGTTTACAAGGCTAACTGGTGCTTCTTTAAAACTTAGCAGTCATCTACCATGGCACTCATTTAAAGTCTATTCTTTTTACTATGAATTTCTGTTTCTATAGTGCATATATATATTTCTTTTAGATTAAAAAAAAAATGGCTTTATTTTTAAATGTCCGGCACAGCGAGATTTGAGGGCTCCTGAACAAATAAAACCCACGGAGACTTTGGAGACTTTCTTTCTCTTTGTGAGAGGTGAAGACAATCGACCTTAGGATAAACTGCATTTTAATGTGGGTGGCACTGGGCAGACAGGAAGAGCACTCGACCTGCCCCCACTTCCATCAGGGTCTGAGGCTTCCGGACTCTGCGCCCAAAAACTTGAACCAGCACAGCAGGTTTGTGGCAGCGTGGGCTGCACTGGTGGAGCAACTAAGATTTGAATCTGGGATTAGCAGACAAAACAACACTCGTGGAGCTGAGCTGAGGCTTCTCGTGCGCTGTGGTTCTGTCCTGGGAAGACTAGGAACCTGACACCTCCCAAGTAGAAACAGCGCAGGGAGTGGGAGGATGCTTTTGTGCCAAATAAGGTTTCTAGGCAACAGCTTATTTAGGGACAGTGCCCCCAGTCATTCAGCTTCAGTGACTTTTAGAAACCATGCAGACGAGGCTAGCCAATGTGTGGTTCCTGTCTCACTTTAGTCCTGCCTGTGGACCATTTTCTTCCAGAATGGGGTCTTGGGGTTCACAGGACGGAGACACACCAAGACTTCTGCCTACGCTCTTCCCCGTCTAGAGCACCTTTTTTGGACCAGACAATCTATTTGAGATTTGGCTCAAATTTAACTTGTAGGCCTTTTATCTTACTTATAGTGCATAAAAATTCTACTGAACTGTGGGCTTCAATGTGACATGTTCAAAGACACATATAACCTAATTTGACCTTACCCTAAGTCAAATTCTCCCCCACACTCCCACCTTGACCCTCTAGCACACAGTGGAGGCTCACCGAATGTGTACTTGAACCAAGGGCCTTTCTGTTTGCCTCTTCTGGAAATTGACGTTAGTGTCTTGCACATGCTAGGCAGGTTCCCAGGCTGGCTTTTTATTTGTTTGTTTTGTTTCGTTTTGTTTGAGACAAGGTTTCTCTGTGTAGCCCTGGCTGTCCTGGGACTTACTCTGTAGACCAGGCTGGCCTTGAACTCAGAGACCCACCTGCCTCTGCTTCCTGAGTGCTGGGATTAAAGGCGTGCGCCACCACTGCCTTCCCAGGCTAGCTTTCAGGTAACTCTCCAGTTTTAGGCAGGGATTCCAACTTTTGTCTTCCTGCCTTAGTCTTTTGAGCAATCAAGATTGTAGGCTTCCACCTCAAGATTTGATGTGGTACAACCAATTTAAGCATATCAGGGATAAGCAACCCATTTAAACTTATCCCTGACTAGCTTTCAAGTAAATGAGACTCAGACTATGGTTATTTTATTTGACTTTGACAATTACTGGGGGGTGACCCCTAATCTACTCTTCTATCTGCCAGCCTAGCTACCTCCCCAGCGGTGAACCCCAGAAACTTGATGTTTCTCCTGACCGTGTGCTCTTCATCCATCTCTCCTCATGGCAGCTTCCTCCTTCTCCTCTGGTCTCTTCTCCTCCCATCCACCCACCTCTAATCCCTCCAGCGATTGCTGTAGCCTATTTTATTTAACCAATAGTTTTGAATCAAGGAACAAGATTTGCACAACAAATGCTTGTAACCAGGAGAAGTCATTCCTAGGCCAAGACTTTCCTAGAATTTAGCATTACAATACATAGTAATAGACCAAATCTCTACAACTGACTTAGGGATAAAGTGAATATTAAATTCAAGCTATCTGTCTAACCATGCTTATCTTCACCCATCCATCCAACTACTCCCGCATTCACCCATCCCTTACTCCTCTCTATTTGTCCACCTCTCCCCTACCATCTAGCCACCCACCATCCATCTGTCCATTCACCCAACTGTCCTAGTTAGGGACACTTTCTAATCAACACCACAACCCAAAACACTTTGAGGAGGAAAAGATTTATTTGGTGTATGCTTCTATATCAACTGTTCATCACTGAAGGAAGCCAGGACAGGAACTCAAACAGGGTAGGAACTTGGAGGCAGGAGCTGATGCAGAGGCCATGGAGAAGTGCTGCTTATTGACTTGCTCCCCAGGCATTGTACCCATAAGATCCATCTCAAAGGCATTTTCCTCAATTAGTGATCTATGGGGGAAGGCCCAGCCCATAGTGAGTGGTACCATTTCTGGGCTGCTGGTTCTGGATTCTATACGAAAGCAAGCTGAGCAAGCCATTTGAAGCAATCTGGTAAGCAGCATCCCTTTATGGCCACTACATCAGCTCCTGCCTCCAAGTTGCAGCCCTGCTTGAGTTCCTGTCCTGACTTCCTTCAATGATGGACTATGATCTGGAAGTTTAAGACAAATAAACCCTTTCCTTCTTGTTTTTTGGTCATGGTATTTTTATTGAAGCAATAAAATCCCTAACTAAGACACCTTCTTTCAGATGACTTCAGCTTGTATCAAGCTGACATAAAACTAGCCAACACGCATCCATCCATGTGTCCAATAGCCTTTATTAGACACCCACAACAAGCCAGCATTGAGACAGACATGGGCTCTGCACTCGTGTCTGTGAACATCACTGCACAAGGAAAAGATGGATGCTATTTTCCCCAGTAATACTTACCTCGACCTGAAACTGAATTTTATGTAGTTTGGTCATTGTCTCTCTCCACTTGACTACCATAATCCTGTAGAAGAATGGAGACTGTCATGTACTTGACACTGGGCCAGAAAAGTGCTTGCCACTTTGTAGGTATTGGAATCACGATGGCTGACTGACGTCAGGTGTGGTTATGCACACCTGCATTTCTAACACTCCAGAGGCTCAGGCAGGATGATCTTAAATTTGAGGCTAGCTTGAGCAAGATGCTCCACCTCAGAAATAAAATGGTCAAGCCTGGAATGGTGGCACCTGCATTTAATCCCAGCACTTGGAAGGCAGAGGTTAGCCTGGATACGTAATGAGTTCCAGGACAGCTAGGGTAACATACTTAAATAAAATAAAGTAATCCTGTTTGTCAAGTAAGTGAGAATTGTATAGCATCCTATTTAAAAGAAAGAAGTGTGGAAATCTATGGTGTGTTACAAGGATGCATTAACACTCTTCCCCTTCAGGCATCTCTTCAACGAGAAATGATTAAATACTGAAACCAATATGATGTTTCTTGGTGACGACAGTGATTTATGCCTTATTCCTGCCTGTAGTTAGAATGTCTGAGAGATTTGGTCAAGATGACACAGGAGAATTTTTGATAAAAGCTTGATGAGTGCTTTGAAGTTTTAGATTAATTTTCTGATTCTCCCGGTGAGGCTTTGTTGGGTCCTGACCACGTGATAGTGATGGAGGATGCAGAAGGGTCAGGGAGGGACAGCATTAAACTGTCTCCGTGAAAATGGAGCATTCTAGATAGCATGCCATGCAGTATGATTCTGCTTAGCAGATGAAAACAGGCAAAAGCTCAACAAAAAGCTACACAGGTCTTCTAATACTGTCCAGTCTCCCTTCTCCTGGTCCTGGGTTCCCTCTTCCTGGGCATCTGGACCAAAGTCAGACTAGTTGGGAACTAAATAGCTGGGAATAATGGGATTTACTTCAAGATGGTGAGAGGGCTGAAAGACCATCCTTTTTTACCTTAAGGGATCCAAAGTCTAATCAAAATCGCTGGGTATTCAGGTGAGCCTGCAAGCTGTGGAGCCAAACTAGCCCAGGAAGAACAGGGGAGAGCTGATGAGGGGACTCGGAATGAGGTGCTGCTGATAGGTGGCTTCAGCCAGAACGTTGTCGCCACTCCATTCTGTGGGCTGGGCTGGGAAGTCAGTGCCTCTAGGAAGTCTTCTCTCTCTCTCTCTCTCTCTCTCTCTCTCTCTCTCTCTCTCTCTCTCAAAGTATTTATTTATTTTATTCATATGAGTATACTGTCGCTGTCTTCAGACACACCAGAAGAAGGCATCAGATCCCATTAAAGATGGTTGTGAGCCACCATGTGGTTGCTGGGAATTGAACTCAGGACCTCTGGAAGAGCAGTCAGTGCTGAGCCATCTCTCCAGCCTGGAAGTCGTTTCTTTTAAGGACTGGGAGGGAGATTCTCTCTCCAGTCTCTGGGATCCTTGCCTTGTGGATGGCAATGTCTCTGTGTCTTCTTCCTGATGTGTTTGTCTCTGTATCCAGATTTTTCCTTGTTCCGTTCCCAATAACCAACAATAACCACTGCATTTTAGCTTGATTATTTACAAGAGGCCCGTTCTTTTCCTCTTTTCGATGTATGTATGTAAGGATGTATGTATAGACAGGATCTCTTAATATAGACTAAGGCTGGTCTCCAACTTGCAGCAATCCTCCTGCCTCAGTCTTCTGAATGCTAGGATTACAGATGTATAATACCATGGACCCCACTTCTAAATAAAGTCGCACAGTTCTGGAATTTCAGTACCTTTGAGGGAGTCGTGCTTCAAGTCCTAGGAAGGAGGCAGGGAAGAAAATGGAAGAGAGAGAGAGGGGTGAGTGTGGATGTGGGGGAAGCTAGTGGCTTTCTTGAACAGTTGGGCTAGACCATAGCATTCTATAGCGCATGGGTTTTTATAGGGTCTCTCTAACTTAGTGAGGCTCTGCTCTGCCAGATGCCAATAATAAAACACCCCCAAATTCTCTTGAAGTGGCCGAAACATCTTGGGGAGCAGGTTGATTTCTGGTGGAGAACAGCAGCAACAACAAAAACAACAAAGATGTCAGAGCCGGGGCAAAGCAACAGGGGTGACTGTGTGACTTGGGAGGAATGCTGGGTCCTACTGGGCCGCATATCCTGTCTCTGGTACCACCTGTATATCCTTGTCTAGCCTCTCTGGGGCTCAGTGTCCTCATCTGTAAAATGGAGCTACCTAGGAGGAGGAAATCAAAGGGCATTGGCGATAATTCTGTGAGAAGAGAAAGCGCCTGCTCTTAGAAGGGACTTCGACAAGTCGGTTCCCTGAGGATGAGCCCTCCCGAGAGGTTTCTGCCCGAGAAAACAGTTGTTTTCCTTTCAATGTTAGACCAAAAATTCTGTTTACGAGGCAATGCTAACAGACATCTAAATGCTGTGTGGTTGGTGAGACTCTCCTTGGGTGAGAATGAAATGTGGCCAGAACATTGGCTGTAGCATTAGAAGAGTCTGCAAGGAATGACTGCAGATTCTTTCCTAGGTAATTATGGTTTGCAGAGGGAGTTTCTTTATCACCCAGTGTACAGAAGAATGCCCTGTTTATACATTCTGCTTTCTTCTCTTTGAGACAGGGTCTCTCACTGGACCTGAAATTAGGTTTGCTGCCAGCAAGCTCCAGCAATCCTCCTGTCTCCACTGCCCTTACAGCAAAAGAGTTAAAAGCACACATTACCACACTTGGCTTCGTACGTGGGCACTAGGGATTTGAACTCAGATCCTCATGTTTTTGAATTGGAGATGGTAGGGTGGGAGGATCAGGAGTTCACAGACATCTCTGGCTACAGAGTAAGTTCAAAGTCATCCTGGGCTGCTTGAGACCTTGTCTCAAAAAGGACAGTAGGGGGCTGGGGAGATATTTCAGCCAGTAAAATTCTTTCTGCATAAGCATGAGAGCTTGAATCTAATTCTCAGAAGCTATGTCAAAAAGGAAACCAGGCACATGCTTGCAATCCCAGCTCTTAAGAAGTTGAGAACAGATGGTTGCCTGGGACTCATTGGCCAGCCAGTCTCGTGTCATTGGCAAATCCCAAGACAGTGGGAAAGCCTGTCTTAAAAAGCAAGCTGAATGACTCCTGAGGAAGGACAGGGGGGAAGAGGAAGACTGTCCTCTGACCCTCTGACCTCTACACTCATTTAAAAAGGGGACTGGGGGGAGGGACCCTTGCATCTGTGTAATTTTCACACAATATTAGAAAGAGACAAAATAGGATAGAAAAAAAATGTATAGGATTCAGCAAGAGCAGAAACCTCTGCAGTTCTGGAGTCATTAGCAAGCCTAGCTGTGGTTCTTTCCCAGAAAGAGAAGCCCAGTGCTTTTTTAACTAGGTATCTTTACATTTCTCACTCCATTCACAGGACTTTTCCTCTCTAGAGAGCTGTGCCCTAAATAACCACCATTGCCACACTTCTCTGCCATATATACTCCTGAGAACCCAAATGCAGGCCCCAAGTAGAAATGCAGCCTTCATACCCCATTCATGTCCCCTGTACGCCCTTGGCCTGCCTCCCCGGAGGGTCACGTTCCAGTTCATAAATAGCATCAAAGAGAAGTCACTTGGGGGTAAGGCAGTCTTGGAAGTCAGAAGGCAAGAACCTCAGAGCAATGACTAATGGGGCAGCCAGAGCTCTCTTTGTTTCTTGTTAACAGGGTCTGAATAGCCTTTCAGCCTCCCATTTTTACTGCTGGACAGAAAAAGAGGAAGGGGCAGAGAAAGTTCCAGACTCCCGTATGCCTACTATACTTTCCCCTACA
>JADRCD010243308.1:0-16891 GCA_019843815.1 Montemys delectorum | reverse complement strand
CTCTCTCTCTCTCTCTCTCTCTCTCTCTCTCTCTCTCTCTCTCTCTGCCAGACTAGAAATCTTTTTTACAGAAACTATTTTTAGGGTAAACAACATATTTAGAGAGCCAAATATGAAAAAAAAAACCAACTTATTTTTGGCATATCTTAGCATCATATATTTACTTGCTCTTAGCATGGCTAATTGTTTGAGATGATTACTGGTCTTGAATACAAATCTGTTTTGCTGAGCCATTAATTTAGAGCTGTGCCTATGACAGTGAGGAAGATCTTTTATCAGCCTTTTACCTTCTGATGCTCATGAGATACTCCCTTTCAGAGTACACAGTATTCAATCCTATGTAAGTACTTGAGGTGTGTTTGAAAATAAGTAATAAAATCTATTTATATGCTTGGTGACAAATGAATCTACATCTTCCCATTAACATTCACTGGAGATAAAAATATTAACCTCCCAGGTGAAAACCAAGAAACAAAGTTGGCAAAATCAAGTATCATGTAAGTGAAAATTTATGAAAATTTTATTCTGATTCTTTTTCATGGCTTATAATTAATTTTTATTTGGGAAATTCTCCTGTAATGAATCTGAAATTTTGTGTAAATTCTTTGAAGATGGTATTGTATATCTTGTTTACTGAAAACCATAGGCACTTAATACATATTGAATGTACTCAAAAGAATGATCTCATTAGTATCATTTGGAACTTTCTCCAAGATTTCATCTTCATGAAATTAAACAAAATTTAAGACCTAGTCATGAGACAAAATTTTTATACATAAAGAATACCCATTATAAAAAGAATACACATAAAATGACTATTTGTATCTTTTATTGATGCTTTGGCTTCACACATATGTATACCACATATTCATCTCAACCACGGACTACTCTCCCGCCCCACATCTTCTGGACATGCCTCCTCCCAACACATTTCAAGGAAGCTTTTCTCTTTGTCAGAATATGTTTTTGAAACCACATCCTCACAGTGTGATTCTTACTTCCTACAGAGTCCCTTCTGCAGTTATCTTCACTTACAGAGACCCTCTACTCGTGGTCATGGTTCTAGGGTTTCTTACTGATGTTTTGAGTTTTGTCCAGAATGAACCTGTGACAGATACATCACTCTGAACTGACCTTTTCCTAGGATTTACCTACCTTGTATGGTGTCATTCACTCCCTCCCTCGAAATCTAGAGTCCATGTTTCTCCCATGAGTCTACTAAAATGTATTCTATATTTTGAGATCATACCCTTGCCAAAAGTCTGGAACTCTTCAAACATGACAAGTTACAAGCTCCGAATCTGCCCTTTGTGGCCCCAGAAGGAAGTTCACTCAGTCTCTGAGAAGATATAGTTGCCTCCACGTACTGAAATCTTTCTGGAGCTCTGGGGAAATGCGTGCTGTTTATCTTCCTCCCCATTTTTGATATATACTCACTGCAAGAAAAGACACTGCTTTACTCATAGGCATGATCTTACCCAGCTCTATGGAAGGGAAAGTTCACCTAGCCTCTCTTCTCCCTGCTACGACTACTCCCAGTAGGCTTGATTCCCAATCTTTCTTTGCAAAATTTCTAAGGTTGCTAGGACAGAATATTCAATATAAGAAGTCATCAAAGTATCTAAAAGTATATATTGTTCACAGTACCTACCAAAAGCAGGTAAATAGGAGCTTATTCATAGGCATATACAAGTAGAGTTTGCTTTTATGTGATCTCAGATGATTTTCTTACCTTCTCTTCAAACTCCACCTCTTGTCTTTAGTTAATTTGCCTCTTCACTTTAAAAGCATGAAAAGTAACTCACTAGTCTTTCTTTGATTTCCACTTCACTTCTCTACCCAGAGAGTGTTGTTCACAGATGGCCATGCCATACCATAGTCCATCCTCTGTGCTCCCTTCTCCTCAAACCTTCTGTGCACTGTGTTCCTCTGTCCCCTACTCTCCTGGTATGTAGTTAGAATAAGAACAGCCTCCTCTGATGATGATGATAGTTACCTCCACCCTTCATCTTCCTGTATTTCTCATGTTCCCTCTCCTCCAGCATCCAGGCTGCCCATCTCTGGACAATCCACGTAGCTATTCTAAAAGCATAAAGCCCTATACCACAGCATCTTCGGAATTGGCCTCTGAATCTCCACCCTCTCCCAGCCAGACCTTTCACAAGAGGATGGCCCATATAGCTTCTCTCTTCTTGGCTTTGTCACATCTAGATGCTACCCCAAAACTCCAACAGAAGGCTCCAAGCAAGGTCACCAACAGTCTCTGGGCTGTCAAATAAGTCATAAATTGGGCCTGATCTCGCTTAAGCTGTCAGCAACATTCAAAATAATCACTTGCCCTCTTCAGCTTGAAATGCTCTCAGCTGTTGGCTGCTGTGACATCATATTCTCTGGATAACCCTTGCCAGATTTAAAAACAAGCAAACTGGTGACAGTAAATGGATGCAAGCTCTTTAACCTCTGCTTTAAAAATCTCATCATCTTGGAGCTGGAGAGATGGCTCAGTGGTTAAGGGTACTGACTGCTCTTCCAAAGAACCCTGGTTCAATTCCCAGCACCCACATGGCATCTCATAACTGTCTGTAGCTTCAAGACAGCCTCACAAAGACATATGTGCATGCCAAAACATATCAATGTGTATAAAGTAAAAATAAATAAATTAGTTAAAAGTAAACTGGCAGTGGTGGCACACGCCTTTGATCCCAGCACTTGGGAGGCAGAGACAGGCGGATTTCTGAGTTTGAGGCCAGCCTGGTTTACAGAATGAGTTCCAGGACAGCCAGGGCTACACAGAGAAACCCTGTTTTGGAATTCCTCCCCCTCCCAAAAAAAAATCAACATCTTAAAATCTTAACTTAGATAATGGCTCATATATTTTCTCTATCTGTACTTGCCAGCCAGAGTTTCAGGTTTTATGCCCAAATACCTATATGGCCTTGATATTTGCGGTATAGTCACACGGACCTCAAAATGAACTTGTGCATATCGGAGCACTTGATTTACTCTCAGTGTGCTCATTCCTGGCTTCCCCTGCTCAATGACAGTCCCAGCATGAATATATTCTCTCATCTTACCTATAATGCAGCACTAATCTCAGCTGTCCTCATGTCTGATCTGTACTCTGCTTGCTCCTTTTTAAATTGACAAAGAAACAAAATTGGAGAAAACAAAGCCATATTTGTATTTTGTCAAGGGATAGTGGGGACTGGAGGAGAAAGGATTCATTTCAAAGCAAGTAAAAAATAGGACACAGAGCTGTGGTGATCAGCGGACAGTGAAAAAGAACAAAGATGATGTCAAACAAAACGGGAAGGATAGGAAAACTAGTTATTCATAGGTCATCCCTGAAACGTGAGATGTGGGATCACCAGGACATGCTTGGGGGTACTTAGGTAGAGACAACTGGGACCAAGATATCCAAGTTCATTAGATAGTCTCCAGCTGAGTATGTAGATGTCTGTCGTATCTGAATTCATGGAAATGTATACAAGCAGTGAGGGAAAGATGTATCGATGGAAGAATATGAATATCTGCTCGCTAGCCTTAGGTTGGCCTCTTAGACCTCTTATCTGCTCCCCTTCCAGCCCCAGATATGGGTCTCTTGTCTCTTCACTGCTCCATATCACACTTCATGACCATTCACAGGATATGCATAGAGGGAAGCACAGTGCCTGTGTCCTTTTCCGTCATGTACTCAACAGAAGCATACATGTCTGCCTGCTTTTTATAAAGAGTTCATTGTTGGACATTTTGGCACTTAATCTTCACTTATCAAAACCCAGTGAGGGAGTGACAACACTTGACAGACACATCCGATCACACCTACCCTCCCCTGGGCATTACTTATCTCACACACTCCTAGATAGTACATGGAGCCAAGAATTCCAAAGCGACAAATAAAATCTTCCAGATCCTCATGTAGTGTAACCCATCCCATCGTCACTGATGTGGGAGTCCATTTCACTTCTCTTTCCTGTCTTTTGAACAGAATTTATTGTTCTGTCTATGGCCACTAATTTTTGAGTTAAATGAAAGTCTTACGAAGGAGGTCTGCCCCGGTCTTGGCAGAGAGAAGAACATCAGACTCCTTTGTAGTCTAATTGGAGAAATCTTTATGCATATTACCAATTGCCCTCATTTTCATGGAACTTCATAATGCACTGTTTAAAAAAAAAAAAACTTGCTTGTCGGACAGTGATGTGCATGCCTTTAATCCCAGTACTTGGGAGGCAGAGGCAGGCAGATTTCTGATTTCAAGACCAGCCTGGTCTACAGAGTGAGTTCCAGGACAGCTAGGGCTATACAGAGAAACCCTGTCTCGAAAAACCAAAAACAAACAAACAAACAAACAAAAATAAACAAAAAAAAACTTGCTCAATGGCACTGGAAGAAAGTTAATTAACAATGGCTAGTCATATAACAGCAGCTAGAAATATATGTTAATAAACTAGCTTCCACTGAAGCAAGCCTAACGAAACTCAAACTAATGTCCCGGTTATCTAGAAGCAGTGCTCTAAGTGGGATAGGATAAATAGAGGACTCCTAACTTGAAGAGTTTGAAGTAAGATATTTGTGAGTTTCACCACTGAAATGCTAAGTTTCACCTGTCTTCGCCCTTTCTGATGGCATTTCTGTATGCACTGATTTGGGTCAGCACTGGTATTCAGACAGGGATGCCTGAACTTCATATGCAACTCCCGTCTGCATTCTGGGAAGCTTTAGATCTACTTTTGAGATTTTTGAGATTGACACAAGGATTAACTTATGTCTAACATGTACCAAGTCCTAGAAGACAATGATGACTGTAAGATGGGTCCACACGGGTCACATTTGGGGGAAATTGCAGTCTGGCTGTAAGGCCTACAGGAAGTGTGCAGAGTAACATCAAGTAGTAGGTGCCATACCGTATGTAACTTAGTTCCATGGTGCATGTATAGCATGTGCACATTTAGAAGTTTTCATGACTTAAACATCAACTTCTTCGGGGCCCAAAGACTCTGCAGCAATATAGTCCACCGTGTTGGTGACAATCTGAGTAGCATACACATGAGACGAGGCCCTGGGTTTCAGGGAGGAAGAGTGGGAGGGCTGAAGTAACAGTAAGCAGAGACTAATTTACTGGTGTTCACTCAGGAGCAGCAGCTTGGGAGAAAGGAACCCTGTTTATTTGCCTTTTCTGCCCATCTCAATGGCTTCCCACTTGGGAGCAATTTTGTGGACTCATAATGATTCTAAGCGTCTTCCTCGGACACAGTCCAGAAACCCCTCCTCTTCATTCGTCAGACACACCAGAACAGGGCATCAGATCCCATTACAGATGCCACATGGTGACTCACCATATAGTTGTGGAATTTGAACTCAGGACCTCTGGAAGAGCAGTCAGTGCTCTTAACCTTTGAGCCATCTCTCCAGCTCTATACTTCATTCTTTTGTGTTGCGTATTACGACTGCTTGTGTGTCTGTGTCCCCTACAAGGTCATGACTTCCTTCAGACTGTAAATTTTGACCATTGTCTTTTTGCTATGGGGTTGTAATTTAGCCCAGAGTGGCTTTGAAGTTGACATCCTCCTGCCTCAGCTTCCTATGTGTTCGGATTACAGTATGTGCTACTACATCTGGCTTGTATATTCACATATGAATGCTTTTAGAGCTTCATGTGGTTCCTAGTGTATTCTTATAACAACCCCTTCCATGTTTCTTTTGTGCGGATGGAATATGAGGATCCAGTGAGTTCAGAAGCTAAGTTAGGAAGACAAATTCTGCCCTTAGAAATCTGTAACAACACAGCTTTGCCAGGTACATGGTGATTAGAAATAAAGAAACATAAAGTCATGTGTTGTGGTGCATGCCTAAGTAAAGGAGAAAGAATTTGAGTTAGACAACAACCTGGGGTATATAGGAAGCCCCTGAGTAAAAACTGACAAACAAAACCAACCTCAAGGACAGCGGACTTCATGAATCTTATAAGAAATTACTGTAGATGTTCCAAGTTACTTTTGCTTACTTCTACCAAATTCCCAGAAGACTCTGAAAGCTAGAAATCTGACTCCTGTAAGTGTCAGGTTCATGAGATGACTTAGTGAGAAGCACGGGCAGTCCCAGTCTTACCCCCCTACTTTGCATTCAAGCAAACCAGAGGAGCAGAGACCTGCTGGCTTCTCTGAGGTGGAAGTTACCAAGTTCTATAGGTCTTGCATGATTTACACTAGAAATCGTTAAATCTTACTCATATCTTGTCGGGAACACATATGGCCCTCAAGAAGAACAAGGTTGGTGGTTGATTGCATTTGTCTAACTCCCTTCTTTGGTCACTTTGATTACATCTCTACTTGCATGATCCTGAGGTTGAAGGTCTCACTTCCCTTCATTGTTGTTTAAAAAGAATGAAAGCATGCTCAACCTGTTTTCCTTTCATCTATCATAACTAATTTTCAATCAACAGTATGTATGTAAGTTACTCATGAACATGTAGAGATAAAAGCTTCATCTTAGTAATCACTCCCTAGGAATAGGCTTATAAAAATGCATTTCTGTCTTCATTCAGGGAAGCCAGATGCCTGAGCCAGCCAAAAGGGTCAAGGTTAAAAAGAGATGCATTAGGGAAAAGAACTTCAGAATATCACAAGTGGATTTTTATAAATTCAAAAATTAGCTTGGGATTTTAAATAAAAGATAGTTAATATCCTCTTGGCCTGAAATGCTATTCTGACCTCAGAGGACAAAGAATTATGTCAATATACTTCTTAATTGCTGAATTTTAATTAGTTAATGAATCAATTTAATGTTCCTTTTTTTATACAGAGTCATCCTTTGTAGACGTAGCTGGCCTGGATTGCCCTATACACACCAAGCTGACCGAACTCACACTGATCCACCTGCCTCTGCCTCCTGAGGGCTGAGATTCAAGGCGTGTATTGATATACAACCAGCAGTAGATTCTTTTTTTACGAATTGCTTTACTCAGTCGCATTGTTTCAAAAATGCTGTCTCAGTTTTTGCATGATTGTATAGTATTGCATGGTTTTAATTTTTCATAAATAGACACTCATTTCTTCAGTGCTCCAAAGACCCTGTAGCGATATAGTTTATAGTGTTCATCATAGGCCTTTCTTACCGCTGGACTTGGGTCACCTTCTTCACAGCAGAATCATCTTCAAATCTTAGGATACCCGGTCTGCACAGTCCTTTCAACTGATCCTCACAGGGCTCCCTCTGCTCATCATTCAGATTCTTGCTTGTTGAATCCTTGGAATAGAAGGTGTTGCTGATGGCAGAATAAAATGATAAGAAGGATAAATAGAAAAATGAAGAGTAGGCATCTTTTGCACCTAATGGACCTGGATCTTGTCACAGAGGCACACCTGCACAGCAGGAGCCATTTCAAGGCCTGCCCACACTGTATGGTCATATGTCAAGATGTGGTATTATATGGAAGGGGTCTTCATACAACTGTTTCTAGAAGACCTTAAAATTAAGGATTTTTTTTTACACATGATAAACCACTTATCTTTTTCTCACAAATTTTTATGAAAATATCTGCCTTGACACATTAAGGGCTCACTCTTTTTATAACTGTTATTTGCTGCAAGAGAGGAAGCCATTACGCAAATGCCAGTAGTGTTTGCTAAACTACCCATGGTTAAAACCTTTGGCTTTTTCCACTTCCTCCAGTGTGTGAGTTAACCAAAGTCTAAAATTGGAGAAGAAATTGTGGGGTAGAGGAGTTGAAATTATGGGCTAGCATCTCTACTACACTCGACCATCTGCTTTGGGGATGCCATCTGATTTTCTTCATTTGCCAAGTGGGAACAGTAACACTAAATGTCTCTGCCAGAAAGTGTTTGACTTTGTAACTCAGAGGAACCTTAAAATGTTTGTTTTATAATTTACAATATGGAAGGAATGATTGAAGGTAGGCATGGTGGCTTCAATCCTGCCACCCAACATCAGGACAGCCCCTACACACGAGTTTTCTGCTGAGCTGCTTTTCAAGAACATCAGCACTCAGCATGTCACACTCTGGGATTGCTGAGCCCCAGTGTGGCCTCCTCTCAGAGTTGGCTCCCTTCCTGAATCTTTTACGGCACTCAGTCCATCTCCTGTAGAGCTCTTATGACCTGCCATGTTTGGCCTTCTCTATATTCATCTCATGGCTTCCTGGCCTCCGTCACTTTTCTGGCTTCCTTAAGCCCAGCTAACAACTGAATCTGGAGGTCTCAGTTCTGCTCCTCCATAAGCCGTCTTCCTGCCTTGCCCGTCTAACTTGGTTCTAAAACTCCAGCTCCCCTCTCACCCTAATATTGCTTCCAGGAGTGGGGCTTTGCAGAGTTAATAGTAAAATATTGAGTCTTTGGTTAAACTTAGGTCTCAGTTAAGATTATATTTATCATGAATGCATCTCCCAACTAAACTTCCTAGTTTACTATTCTTTGTCCCATCTATAGACATTGGTGACTTATAAGAAACCTCTAGAAGGTTTGGTTACTTCTGAATGTTCTATGTAGCTTGACTCAGAATGCAGCTACCATGTCCACCTTTCTGTAGCAATCTCAGTTTGGCAGGTTGTGGTAGGACTTGCTTTCTCATTTTTGACAAGCTTTATCCTACTGGTCAGATCTGCCATGAAGGAAAAGTTGAGTATCATTGTTAGACAGTAAGTTCTGAGTTGAGAATGGTAATACAAATGCCTGTATTCCCAGCACCTGCAGGGTAGAGGCAAGATAATTAGGAATTCTGGATCCTTCTTGCTTATAGAGTGCGCTTAAGGCCAGGCTGTGCTATTTGAGGATAGACAGATAAATAGATGGACAGACAGACAGACAGACAGACAGATGATAGATACATAGATAGATAGATAGATAGATAGATAGATAGATAGATAGATAGATAGATAGACAGATAGATAGATGATGGATAGGTAGACAGACAGATATATAAAAAGAAAGTGGAAGGGGAGCATTTAAAAAAGAGCAAATATGTGAATATGCACACACCCACAACTTTATTTGCAGACATGTGTTTCAGAACTTCGTGAGTTGTTAAAATGGCTCCACAGCATTTGCAGGCCTCTTAGTGGTATCTGGTTCTGTAGACCTCAATGAAAATCAACGGTGATGCTTTGATGACCTCAGTGACAGGCATCCCTGGTTTTTGATTCACCAATTCTAGTGCAGTTCCTTTCAAGTGGAGTCCAACTCCACTTTCTAAGAAGTACCACCCAACTAAGGAGAGTGTATAAAAGCACTGGTAACTTAAGCACAAGCGCCTGAGTTCAAATCTCAAGCACCACATGAAAATGTGAGCATGCCAGAGTCTAGCTGTAACTCCTAAAACTGCAGAGACAGGCAGATCCCAAGAACTCATTAATCAGGCAGTCTAAACAAAGTGGTGACCTCCCGTTCAGCAAAAAGCTCTTTTTCAAAGCAGTAAAGCAGAGCGTGATAGAGGAAGCCACCTGACTGCATATGCATGCATACTAGTGTATACTGACCTGTGTAGCACATATACAAACCACCCCTCCCACATACACCACAAACCATTTGCATTCAACGTATGTGTTAGTCAGCTTGCTGTTGCCATAATCATGAACAAGACCTGAGAGAATCAAAGAAAAGAAAGGTCTAGGTGGATTCAGTTTCTGGTGCATGGTGTGTTGGCACATTGGTTTGGGGACTGGAGCAAGACAGTAAGTGTATCAGAGTGAGAGCACAGGAAGGTTGTTACCTCATGACAGCTGGGAAGCAAAGAAATGGTGACAGAGGAGTTTCTTTCTTCAAAGGCATGCCATTGATGACCTCACTCTCTCCTCAGTATCTTGTATCTTAAAAGTTTCACCAACTCTCAAAAGCCCCCACAGACCAGTAAAAAAATGGTAGAATCTGTCTGCAGTCAAAATAAAAACATAGTTTAGACAGCAGTCTTTCTACTTAGTCAAATATGAGCCAGTCAGTATAAAGGTAATATTTGGGCTAGCATTCAAAGGGCTTGAAAAGAGTCTTGTAATTGCCCATAGATCTGATACAGCCTTTAAAAAATTCTGTCAACTATCCAAACCCTGAAAATAACATTTCCTCTCTCCTCCCCTCCCCGAGATCCCATTTAAATTCAGAATCACCAGTGCTGGTTGACATTCAATTCAAGACATCGAGGCTGAAAATAGCCTTAGTGACGCATGCAGTACATTTTCCAAGGAACAGACTCTGGGCTTATTAGTGTCTGGAGCCATCAGTCAATACTCATCTGGTGCACTGGTGTGTTGGAAAGTGATGCCAGAAGTGTGTGCCTTCCTCTATTGTTCACACAGATAACTAACATGGCTGGCTTTAAATAGCCAATGCAGGGAAAAAGACTGATTTTATAGACATTCTTGCCTCCTTAAAAAAAAAAAAAATGCTTTTTTCCCCCCTGGCTGTAAAATAGCAATTAAAAGCTACCACCTAAAGATAAAAATAATGTGCTGAGCTTACAGTTGTGTTTTGCATGTATCAGAACCAGGGTTGGTTGTAACTGGAGACAGTGCTGGGAGAGATGTGAGCCCAGATGTAGCCCACTGCCACTCTGTTCTCCGTGACCTTGAGCAAGATACAAAAATTGCTGGGCTGCAGTGTTTCATCTTTAAAATGAGAGGGTTGCTTTCCCTGGCAAAGGGCCCTTCCAGCTCTAATGGTGAAGATCATGAAACATGATAGCTCAAGATATTGTGCTGAAATTGATTACACAGGAATGGGGCCTTTTAAAAATTATAATTATAGTTTGGGGTTGAAGGAGCTTTCATGGTAGAATAGGGGAACTTTGCAAATTTGAATATGACAGTATGTTGGGACAGTTGGGCACCTGTTGTCTAGTACACAAAGAAGCCATGGTCCCAAAGATGGCTCGCTCTCCATGATCATGGACTCTCATCTTGTGGCATATGAGGCATAGCAGCAGACCTGGCTCTAATTGGGTGATGAAGATGGCATGGATCGATTAGCATGCCTTGTTTAGGATGCAAAAAGGTAAGAATTCAATGTACCTTGCCTGCCCTCTGGGAATTGTGACGTCCTTGTTCCTGCTCTTAGTAGAAGCTCACCTTTCTCAGGGAGAAGGCCTTGGTGGATAAGCTGGTAGCTGGAAAGTGCAGCAGGGCCCCGATGTGCCTTTTGAAGTATCAGATTTAGTGTTGACTACATTATCCCCATGTTAAATGATAGGATGCTAGCAGTGAGATGTTTTTTTTCTATTCCCGTACAATACAGCATGTATAATACCAGCACTTCTAATAATTTTCCTACTATATTCCAAGCAATTCTTTCATTTTCTGCAGATATGAGCTCAGTGTCCTATAACATTATGAAGTTCTGACATCCTTACTTAGTTTTCAAATTCCTTCTTGGTAAAGGAATCAGTCCAAAGCAGTGGGTTCCCATGTTAGGCATTATTTATCTGATTTGGCTACATTGAAGGTTTCTATATCTGCCCCCTGGATGCAATCATTTGTGAGAATGATGCATAGAAAGTAGGAGAGATTGCTCAGTGGCTAAGAGTACTTCCTGAGTTTGATTCCTAGCAACTACATGGCAGCTCATAATCCAATGCCCTCTTCTGGTCTGCAGGCATACATGGATACATACCTGTATACATACATACATAAATAAATAAATAAATAAATCTTTAAGGAAAAAAATTCAAGTCAGTAAGAATAACATGGAAGAGGTGCATAGAACTAAGATGTGGGACTGGAGGCAGAGCATCCATCCTCAGGGTGCCTCACCTCCATGTGTTTACCAACCTAAAATTTCTTTTATTTTTATGGAGGTGTTATTACATATGTATGAATGATTGGGTCATTAATCTCGGCTAATTAAGGCAATCTCCGTCCACTTTATCTACTATGCATATTACTGGGTGGGGCCAAAAGCTCTAATTCCCTAATCATTGGCTGCATCCCCTGGCATCTGATTTTGAGGCTATCCTGGAGGCCCTGGCTACTAGCCAGTGCTTATCTCATTAGCATACAAGAGAACTATCCACTTTGAAGAATCTAAGAGTTTTAGGAATTATATTCTAAGAAGCAGGGGCATATACCAAAATGCATTCATTATAACACAAGCTTACCCTTAAGCCACATTCATATACAATGGTTACTCTTTGTTGAGCATACCCCTTTGACCCCACTCTGTGAAGAGAGTTGTTAATTCCATTTTGGTTTCACTTTCACAAAATGGCTTAGAGCTTGAGGAGCAGTAGCTTTGCTCAAACATCAAGTTCATGAAAAAAAACTGCATTCTCCCAGGATGCATTAGTTTAAAAAGTGTGCATTGAAAGCCAGATAGTATGTCCGTGTAGCCACTTGGTGTTAAATATGTGATCTATAACTAGAAAATTTGTTAAGCTCCTAAATTAAGAGAGTGATAGTTGGAGCCCCAGAATGGAGGTATTCTTCAGAGAGAGGGGCAAGGGAGGAGGGGGTGCCTCTATGTGATCCACCTCTTAGTGAGGTTTCCATTGCTGTGAAATGACACCATGACCAAGGCAACCCTTTTAAAGGACAACATTGAATTAGGGCTGGCTTTCAGTTTCAGAGGTCAGTCTATTATCGTGATGGCAGGAAGCATGGGAGTGTCCAGACAGACACAGTACTGGAGAATGAACTGAGAGTTCTACATCTAGATCGGAGAGCAGCCAGAAGGAGACTCCAATGTCTCATACTGGGCAGAGCTTGACCATAGACATTACTTCAGAGCCCTGCCTCCACAGTGACACATCTCCTTCAACATGGCCACACCTCCCAATAGTGCCACCCCTTGGGCTAAGCATATTCAAACCACCACAGAGAGATACAGTATGGACACAAATGTATCCAGTTTTAAGCTTAAGGCAGTCCACAGGAACACAAATAGCAGGTAAACCTAGAAATGTGAGACAGGAAGTTTTATATTAAATCAGAACAGAAAAGCCTGAAGCCACCATACGATAGGAAGGATAAATAATAATCTAAAGCCTACAATAAGCCATTTGTCATCAGCTTTGAAAGGCTCATCCCTATGCTGTTACAGAATAGGTTTTGTGAAGATTGTCTTTCTTAGCAAGGCTTCTGTTTTTCTTCATTCTTTTCCTGTTTACAGATCTAGACTGAAAATTCCCTCTACATCTGATTCTATTGCACAGTAGGGTGATTCTAATTAACGATAAGGCGTTGTCTATTTCAAAGCAGTTACAGGAGTTCTTCCACAATGCAATAAATGTTCCAGGTGATAGGGACAATTACCTCAATTGTTACACAATGTGTACATGTATCAAAACAGCACATTGCACTCCATAAATATGTCTAGTTTTAAGTCAATTCTGAGTAAATACTGGAAGAAGTCAAATCGTCAGTGGCTGGGAATGTATGTGGATGCAGAGCACTGCTGAGCCCCCATGTTCAATGCCATCATCAGAAAAAAAAATCTTAACAATAAAAATAGCAATCCTAGAACTTAGAGGGGGCCCACCCATGAGACAGACACAGGAAGAAGCAAAAGAAAGCAAACAAACAAATAAAATCTGTTCTTCAAAGCCTTTTCCTGCTTGTGCACACAATTCCTTAGGTTATCAGCCTAAGCAATCAGAGGCAGCCCAAATGCTTGCCTTTAAGTTCAGGTCGAGGGTATTTGAAATGAGGGAGGAAATTCTTCATTCGGCTTTTGTTGCTGTGTTCCCTAAACTCTGTCATAAATTACAGGAAAAAAGTTTAGAAGTCTGCTTAAATTTGGGGAGAATATTAAACATTTCTTTTTAAGAGAAGAAAAATGGATTTTGTGTGATGTCCATGTGTTGTGAGCATGTTATGTGATATGCATAGGTAGATGTTTGTCTCTTCTACAATGTCAGAGTTTATTAAATGACACATTCACAAGCTATTTCAGTTTCACTGGTTACTGTTAAGTCAGGATGGATGGAGATGATTTGGAAATAGAAGAAAGCAGGCACGCATCTCCAGACGCAGAATTGTTCCTTTAATCAGAACAGCTGAAGAGCTGCAGTCTCCCGAAGGGCAAACCTAGTTGATCTGTGCACGCGTGGCCCAGGAGGCTTGGGGCTTTAGAGGATAGAAAGACGGGGACTTTGGAGTTGGAGGGTTTCATCTGCAGGTCATTTCCCTTGCAGTCTCAGAGTGGTAGACACCAGAAGGTTTGCTATGTGAGATTCCTTACCGGAGGCTTCCACGGGTGTTATGGCTCAAGCCAATGTTCCCATCCAGAAAGTTTCAGCCCCTCTGTGGCTTTTAGGCCATTGACCCTTAAGTCAAGAGTTCCTTAAAGGAACACAACCAAGAGGACAGGAGATATATGTGTAAGCTTGTGTGACATTTTTTTAGGTGAGCTTTAAACAGTGACAATGGCCAAACTACTCTTGAAACACTGAGAAGCCCACTGTCGGACCTAGGGGCTGGCTGCTTCCCCAGTAGAGGAGTTCCAGACTAGCTGTCCTTCACTGGGACTGGGGTGGCGATAACCAGTAGTCACTCAACCTGCAAGGCGGAGTTCAGCGATAGTCCTAGTCTGGCACGAACGAGGAGCTCAAAGGTTCTTGGAGAGGCACTGGCCCCTTCTCAATGGAAGATTGGAAATCGTGGCTCTGCTATCAGCAAGAAAAAGCAGCAGCAGCAGCAGCAGCAGCAGCAGCAATGGCATCAGCTCTGCAGCAAGATGGAAGGCCAAGCAAACCAAAGGCGAGATAAAGTTCCTTCTGAAATACCCTCATTTAATCAGAGATGCTGCCAGAAGGGGCTGCCCATAATCAGGGTGGGCTTTCCCACTTCAGTTGAGGCAATCAGGACAATTCTTCACATGAGACTCCCTACCCAGGTTATTCTAATTTGTGGCAAGTTGCCACTAAAACCAACCATGATAACGCAGGACCACAAAAGCTACAGAGGACTAATTCCAAAAGGACCAATATATAGTAGGGCAGATGAATAGCAAATAAAGCAGACCATGTCAGCAGTGGCAAGTGAGCCAAGCTGAGGTCCCTGGGCAGTTTCCCGCCTTTCAGTCCGTTTGTCATTAGCTGGGTGGTCAGATGACCGAAAGGCCATTGCGGATGTGGTCTGTGTCCTCTTCTTTGTGGAGTCGAGGCAAAGGTGCTGTAGTTCTCCTCAATCTGCCTCTGGTTCCTCTGGCACAGTTTTAATATGCCTGCATGCTCATACCATCACTATGTTGGAAAGGTTACACAGTGGCACCTTTTCTGCTTTTAGAAGTTAAGTTATTTATTGCTCTGCTCTGTGCCCTCCGGGTGATGCTAGACAGATGGACAGTGCTCTGCAGCCCCTCAAGCAATGTTTTAAATTTTAAAAGTTTATCTGTCACGTTGATCACCTACTTGCTCTGTCCCTTTAACATGGCCTTGAACGTCTCCACGCTGTTTCAGAAAGGTAACTTCTTCTCTAAGGAGAACGAGTCACCAAACAGAAGGGCATGAAAGTACCGTGTGCTTGGTTCTGTTAGTGCTTTCCAATGAGTCAGTACTGTGTGCTTGGTTCTGTTAGTGCTTTCCAATGAGTCAGTACTGTGTGCTTGGTTCTGTTAGTGCTTCCCAACGAGTCAGTACTGTGTGCTTGGTTCTGTTAGTGCTGTCCAACAATGAGTCCGAAACAGCCTCCAAGCTGTAGAAGCAAAACTAGAATAGAGATACATTATTCCCCCAAAGACACCTGTTTGATAGACCCACCTCTCACTTTTGGTAAGTTTACATACATTTGCCAGTTTTAACTAATACTTCATTTATTTGAAGATTATGAATTTTAATATTAGATTATTAAAATTAGAAATAGTAGAAGTATAAGATTTTATTTTCTCTTTTTAATGTTGGCAGCCTGGTCATTAAATGATTGGTGCCCCTGACCTTGAGAGGATGGCAGCCCCTGTGTGTATCTGTTACCTGTGCATACTAATCATTTTTCGAATGTCTCCTTTGGGAAACTTACGCACATACAAAGAATGAACAGAGTTCATTGTTTCTCTCCAATGAAGGACTGGCAGGTCAGCATAAACCCATTCTTCTCTTGTAGGCTCTGTGTTCCCATTGCCAAGAATGTGCTCTGTATGTTAGAAACACTTAGCAAGCAAATTCTGAAGTTCAGAGGAAATAACTTAATAACTGCCCCCATTCTGCCAAGTGTTAAAAACTCAATTACAGAAAAGAGAATCCACCAAGTTTACCTGTTCTGTCATGTTCACAGCCAAAGCTGTGGAGCTGTGAGAGCACAGATGGGCTGAGAGCACAGATGTGCTCATCCTCACTGGGGGTTGTGACATTAGTGAATTGTTCCAAACATTGGTTTGGAACTTCATAGCCAGTTTTTTCAGATGTAAACACCTTTTCATCTAAGAATTTGTCAAAGGAAATAAGATTTTTTTAAAAAAAAAAATGGGGTTTTGAAGAATTTTGTACATTTCTGCCATCCCTGGCTCTCCTCCTAATTCTTCCCTTCTTCCAACTCATGATCTGTCTTTAAATTACTATCTCACTCACACACATGCACATCCACGTGCACACACATGCAAATGATGTGTACACATCCCCACACATACATAACAAGCTCAGAGTTTTCTTGTTTGTTGTTGTTGTTGTTGTTGCTGCCGCTGCTGTTTTTGTGTGTATTTTCTTTTTATAAAAGCATATGTTCTGGGTCATCACCAGAAGAGATCACAGACACTTTTGTAAGAGTTTAGATTTCATTCCTTTTTACTTAGTCCCTAATTATATGTGGTAGCATCTCAGAGACATGTAAAGTTTGTTTCATGGTTCCTTGTAAAGTTATACAAGTTCTTAGTTTAAAATAACATGTAGTTTTATTTACTGGCCACTTGTTACAGAGATTTTGCATTGCATATTATATTCCCAGGTTGTTGGGTTTTTTTAC
>JADRCD010243307.1:0-16619 GCA_019843815.1 Montemys delectorum | reverse complement strand
CTCTCTCTCTCTCTCTCTCTCTCTCTCTCTCTCTCTCTCTCTCTCTGCCAGACTAGAAATCTTTTTTACAGAAACTATTTTTAGGGTAAACAACATATTTAGAGAGCCAAATATGAAAAAAAAAACCAACTTATTTTTGGCATATCTTAGCATCATATATTTACTTGCTCTTAGCATGGCTAATTGTTTGAGATGATTACTGGTCTTGAATACAAATCTGTTTTGCCGAGCCATTAATTTAGAGCTGTGCCTATGACAGTGAGGAAGATCTTTTATCAGCCTTTTACCTTCTGATGCTCATGAGATACTCCCTTTCAGAGTACACAGTATTCAATCCTATGTAAGTACTTGAGGTGTGTTTGAAAATAAGTAATAAAATCTATTTATATGCTTGGTGACAAATGAATCTACATCTTCCCATTAACATTCACTGGAGATAAAAATATTAACCTCCCAGGTGAAAACCAAGAAACAAAGTTGGCAAAATCAAGTATCATGTAAGTGAAAATTTATGAAAATTTTATTCTGATTCTTTTTCATGGCTTATAATTATTTTTTATTTGGGAAATTCTCCTGTAATGAATCTGAAATTTTGTGTAAATTCTTTGAAGATGGTATTGTATATCTTGTTTACTGAAAACCATAGGCACTTAATACATATTGAATGTACTCAAAAGAATGATCTCATTAGTATCATTTGGAACTTTCTCTAAGATTTCATCTTCATGAAATTAAACAAAATTTAAGACCTAGTCATGAGACAAAATTTTTATACATAAAGAATACTCATTATAAAAAGAATACACATAAAATGACTATTTGTATCTTTTATTGATGCTTTGGCTTCACACATATGTATACCACATATTCATCTCAACCACGGACTACTCTCCCGCCCCACATCTTCTGGACATGCCTCCTCCCAACACATTTCAAGGAAGCTTTTCTCTTTGTCAGAATATGTTTTTGAAACCACATCCTCACAGTGTGATTCTTACTTCCTACAGAGTCCCTTCTGCAGTTATCTTCACTTACAGAGACCCTCTACTCGTGGTCATGGTTCTAGGGTTTCTTACTGATGTTTTGAGTTTTGTCCAGAATGAACCTGTGACAGATACATCACTCTGAACTGACCTTTTCCTAGGATTTACCTACCTTGTATGGTGTCATTCACTCCCTCTCTCGAAATCTAGAGTCCATGTTTCTCCCATGAGTCTACTAAAATGTATTCTATATTTTGAGATCATACCCTTGCCAAAAGTCTGGAACTCTTCAAACATGACAAGTTACAAGCTCCAAATCTGCCCTTTGTGGCCCCAGAAGGAAGTTCACTCAGTCTCTGAGAAGATATAGTTGCCTCCACGTACTGAAATCTTTCTGGAGCTCTGGGGAAATGCGTGCTGTTTATCTTCCTCCCCATTTTTGATATATACTCACTGCAAGAAAAGACACTGCTTTACTCATAGGCATGATCTTACCCAGCTCTATGGAAGGGAAAGTTCACCTAGCCTCTCTTCTCCCTGCTACGACTACTCCCAGTAGGCTTGATTCCCAATCTTTCTTTGCAAAATTTCTAAGGTTGCTAGGACAGAATATTCAATATAAGAAGTCATCAAAGTATCTAAAAGTATATATTGTTCACAGTACCTACCAAAAGCAGGTAAATAGGAGCTTATTCATAGGCATATACAAGTAGAGTTTGCTTTTATGTGATCTCAGATGATTTTCTTACCTTCTCTTCAAACTCCACCTCTTGTCTTTAGTTAATTTGCCTCTTCACTTTAAAAGCATGAAAAGTAACTCACTAGTCTTTCTTTGATTTCCACTTCACTTCTCTACCCAGAGAGTGTTGTTCACAGATGGCCATGCCATACCATAGTCCATCCTCTGTGCCCCCTTCTCCTCAAACCTTCTGTGCACTGTGTTCCTCTGTCCCCTACTCTCCTGCTATGTAGTTAGAATAAGAACAGCCTCCTCCTCTGATGATGATAGTTACCTCCACCCTTCATCTTCCTGTATTTCTCATGTTCCCTCTCCTCCAGCATCCAGGCTGCCCATCTCTGGACAATCCACATAGCTATTCTAAAAGCATAAAGCCCTATACCACAGCATCTTCATAATTGGCCTCTGAATCTCCACCCTCTCCCAGCCAGACCTTTCACAAGAGGATGGCCCATATAGCTTCTCTCTTCTTGGCTTTGTTACATCTAGATGCTACCCCAAAACTCCAACAGAAGGCTCCAAGCAAGGTCACCAACAGTCTCTGGGCTGTCAAATAAGTCATAAATTGGGCCTGATCTCGCTTAAGCTGTCAGCAACATTCAAAATAATCACTTGCCCTCTTCAGCTTGAAATGCTCTCAGCTGTTGGCTGCTGTGACATCATATTCTCTGGATAACCCTTGCCAGATTTAAAAACAAGCAAACTGGTGACAGTAAATGGATGCAAGCTCTTTAACCTCTGCTTTAAAAATCTCATCATCTTGGAGCTGGAGAGATGGCTCAGTGGTTAAGGGTACTGACTGCTCTTCCAAAGAACCCTGGTTCAATTCCCAGCACCCACATGGCATCTCATAACTGTCTGTAGCTTCAAGACAGCCTCACAAAGACATATGTGCATGCCAAAACATATCAATGTGTATAAAGTAAAAATAAATAAATTAGTTAAAAGTAAACTGGCAGTGGTGGCACACGCCTTTGATCCCAGCACTTGGGAGGCAGAGACAGGCGGATTTCTGAGTTTGAGGCCAGCCTGGTTTACAGAATGAGTTCCAGGACAGCCAGGGCTACACAGAGAAACCCTGTTTTGGAATTCCTCCCCCTCCCAAAAAAAAATCAACATCTTAAAATCTTAACTTAGATAATGGCTCATATATTTTCTCTATCTGTACTTGCCAGCCAGAGTTTCAGGTTTTATGCCCAAATACCTATATGGCCTTGATATTTGCGGTATAGTCACACGGACCTCAAAATGAACTTGTGCATATCGGAGCACTTGATTTACTCTCAGTGTGCTCATTCCTGGCTTCCCCTGCTCAATGACAGTCCCAGCATGAATATATTCTCTCATCTTACCTATAATGCAGCACTAATCTCAGCTGTCCTCATGTCTGATCTGTACTCTGCTTGCTCCTTTTTAAATTGACAAAGAAACAAAATTGGAGAAAACAAAGCCATATTTGTATTTTGTCAAGGGATAGTGGGGACTGGAGGAGAAAGGATTCATTTCAAAGCAAGTAAAAAATAGGACACAGAGCTGTGGTGATCAGCGGACAGTGAAAAAGAACAAAGATGATGTCAAACAAAACGGGAAGGATAGGAAAACTAGTTATTCATAGGTCATCCCTGAAACGTGAGATGTGGGATCACCAGGACATGCTTGGGGGTACTTAGGTAGAGACAACTGGGACCAAGATATCCAAGTTCATTAGATAGTCTCCAGCTGAGTATGTAGATGTCTGTCGTATCTGAATTCATGGAAATGTATACAAGCAGTGAGGGAAAGATGTATCGATGGAAGAATATGAATATCTGCTCGCTAGCCTTAGGTTGGCCTCTTAGACCTCTTATCTGCTCCCCTTCCAGCCCCAGATATGGGTCTCTTGTCTCTTCACTGCTCCATATCACACTTCATGACCATTCACAGGATATGCATAGAGGGAAGCACAGTGCCTGTGTCCTTTTCCGTCATGTACTCAACAGAAGCATACATGTCTGCCTGCTTTTTATAAAGAGTTCATTGTTGGACATTTTGGCACTTAATCTTCACTTATCAAAACCCAGTGAGGGAGTGACAACACTTGACAGACACATCCGATCACACCTACCCTCCCCTGGGCATTACTTATCTCACACACTCCTGGATAGTACATGGAGCCAAGAATTCCAAAGCGACAAATAAAATCTTCCAGATCCTCATGTAGTGTAACCCATCCCATCGTCACTGATGTGGGAGTCCATTTCACTTCTCTTTCCTGTCTTTTGAACAGAATTTATTGTTCTGTCTATGGCCACTAATTTTTGAGTTAAATGAAAGTCTTACGAAGGAGGTCTGCCCCGGTCTTGGCAGAGAGTAGAACATCAGACTCCTTTGTAGTCTAATTGGAGAAATCTTTATGCATATTACCAATTGCCCTCATTTTCATGGAACTTCATAATGCACTGTTTAAAAAAAAAAAAACTTGCTTGTCGGACAGTGATGTGCATGCCTTTAATCCCAGTACTTGGGAGGCAGAGGCAGGCAGATTTCTGATTTCAAGACCAGCCTGGTCTACAGAGTGAGTTCCAGGACAGCTAGGGCTATACAGAGAAACCCTGTCTCGAAAAACCAAAACCAAACAAACAAACAAAAATAAACAAAAAAAACTTGCTCAATGGCACTGGAAGAAAGTTAATTAACAATGGCTAGTCGTATAACAGCAGCTAGAAATATATGTTAATAAACTAGCTTCCACTGAAGCAAGCCTAACGAAACTCAAACTAATGTCCCGGTTATCTAGAAGCAGTGCTCTAAGTGGGATAGGATAAATAGAGGACTCCTAACTTGAAGAGTTTGAAGTAAGATATTTGTGAGTTTCACCACTGAAATGCTAAGTTTCACCTGTCTTCGCCCTTTCTGATGGCATTTCCGTATGCACTGATTTGGGTCAGCACTGGTATTCAGACAGGAATGCCTGAACTTCATATGCAACTCCCGTCTGCATTCTGGGAAGCTTTAGATCTACTTTTGAGATTTTTGAGATTGACACAAGGATTAACTTATGTCTAACATGTACCAAGTCCTAGAAGACAATGATGACTGTAAGATGGGTCCACACGGGTCACATTTGGGGGAAATTGCAGTCTGGCTGTAAGGCCTACAGGAAGTGTGCAGAGTAACATCAAGTAGTAGGTGCCATACCGTATGTAACTTAGTTCCATGGTGCATGTATAGCATGTGCACATTTAGAAGTTTTCATGACTTAAACATCAACTTCTTCGGGGCCCAAAGACTCTGCAGCAATATAGTCCACCGTGTTGGTGACAATCTGAGTAGCATACACATGAGGCGAGGCCCTGGGTTTCAGGGAGGAAGAGTGGGAGGGCTGAAGTAACAGTAAGCAAAGACTAATTTACTGGTGTTCACTCAGGAGCAGCAGCTTGGGAGAAAGGAACCCTGTTTATTTGCCTTTTCTGCCCATCTCAATGGCTTCCCACTTGGGAGCAATTTTGTGGACTCATAATGATTCTAAGCGTCTTCCTCGGACACAGTCCAGAAACCCCTCCTCTTCATTCATCAGACACACCAGAACAGGGCATCAGATCCCATTACAGATGCCACATGGTGAGTCACCATATAGTTGTGGAATTTGAACTCAGGACCTCTGGAAGAGCAGTCAGTGCTCTTAACCTTTGAGCCATCTCTCCAGCTCTATACTTCATTCTTTTGTGTTGCGTATTACGACTGCTTGTGTGTCTGTGTCCCCTACAAGGTCATGACTTCCTTCAGACTGTAAATTTTGACCATTGTCTTTTTGCTATGGGGTTGTAATTTAGCCCAGAGTGGCTTTGAAGTTGACATCCTCCTGCCTCAGCTTCCTATGTGTTCGGATTACAGTATGTGCTACTACATCTGGCTTGTATATTCACATATGAATGCTTTTAGAGCTTCATGTGGTTCCTAGTGTATTCTTATAACAACCCCTTCCATGTTTCTTTTGTGCGGATGGAATATGAGGATCCAGTGAGTTCAGAAGCTAAGTTAGGAAGACAAATTCTGCCCTTAGAAATCTGTAACAACACAGCTTTGCCAGGTACATGGTGATTAGAAATAAAGAAACATAAAGTCATGTGTTGTGGTGCATGCCTAAGTAAAGGAGAAAGAATTTGAGTTAGACAACAACCTGGGGTATATAGGAAGCCCCTGAGTAAAAACTGACAAACAAAACCAACCTCAAGGACAGCGGACTTCATGAATCTTATAAGAAATTACTGTAGATGTTCCAAGTTACTTTTGCTTACTTCTACCAAATTCCCAGAAGACTCTGAAAGCTAGAAATCTGACTCCTGTAAGTGTCAGGTTCATGAGATGACTTAGTGAGAAGCACGGGCAGTCCCAGTCTTACCCCCCTACTTTGCATTCAAGCAAACCAGAGGAGCAGAGACCTGCTGGCTTCTCTGAGGTGGAAGTTACCAAGTTCTATAGGTCTTGCATGATTTACACTAGAAATCGTTAAATCTTACTCATATCTTGTCGGGAACACATATGGCCCTCAAGAAGAACAAGGTTGGTGGTTGATTGCATTTGTCTAACTCCCTTCTTTGGTCACTTTGATTACATCTCTACTTGCATGATCCTGAGGTTGAAGGTCTCACTTCCCTTCATTGTTGTTTAAAAAGAATGAAAGCATGCTCAACCTGTTTTCCTTTCATCTATCATAACTAATTTTCAATCAACAGTATGTATGTAAGTTACTCATGAACATGTAGAGATAAAAGCTTCATCTTAGTAATCACTCCCTAGGAATAGGCTTATAAAAATGCATTTCTGTCTTCATTCAGGGAAGCCAGATGCCTGAGCCAGCCAAAAGGGTCAAGGTTAAAAAGAGATGCATTAGGGAAAAGAACTTCAGAATATCACAAGTGGATTTTTATAAATTCAAAAATTAGCTTGGGATTTTAAATAAAAGATAGTTAATATCCTCTTGGCCTGAAATGCTATTCTGACCTCAGAGGACAAAGAATTATGTCAATATACTTCTTAATTGCTGAATTTTAATTAGTTAATGAATCAATTTAATGTTCCTTTTTTTATACAGAGTCATCCTTTGTAGACGTAGCTGGCCTGGATTGCCCTATACACACCAAGCTGACCGAACTCACACTGATCCACCTGCCTCTGCCTCCTGAGGGCTGAGATTCAAGGCGTGTATTGATATACAACCAGCAGTAGATTCTTTTTTTACGAATTGCTTTACTCAGTCGCATTGTTTCAAAAATGCTGTCTCAGTTTTTGCATGATTGTATAGTATTGCATGGTTTTAATTTTTCATAAATAGACACTCATTTCTTCAGTGCTCCAAAGACCCTGTAGCGATATAGTTTATAGTGTTCATCATAGGCCTTTCTTACCGCTGGACTTGGGTCACCTTCTTCACAGCAGAATCATCTTCAAATCTTAGGATACCCGGTCTGCACAGTCCTTTCAACTGATCCTCACAGGGCTCCCTCTGCTCATCATTCAGATTCTTGCTTGTTGAATCCTTGGAATAGAAGGTGTTGCTGATGGCAGAATAAAATGATAAGAAGGATAAATAGAAAAATTAAGAGTAGGCATCTTTTGCACCTAATGGACCTGGATCTTGTCACAGAGGCACACCTGCACAGCAGGAGCCATTTCAAGGCCTGCCCACACTGTATGGTCATATGTCAAGATGTGGTATTATATGGAAGGGGTCTTCATACAACTGTTTCTAGAAGACCTTAAAATTAAGGGTTTTTTTTTTTACACATGATAAACCACTTATCTTTTTCTCACAAATTTTTATGAAAATATCTGCCTTGACACATTAAGGGCTCACTCTTTTTATAACTGTTATTTGCTGCAAGAGAGGAAGCCATTACGCAAATGCCAGTAGTGTTTGCTAAACTACCCATGGTTAAAACCTTTGGCTTTTTCCACTTCCTCCAGTGTGTGAGTTAACCAAAGTCTAAAATTGGAGAAGAAATTGTGGGGTAGAGGAGTTGAAATTATGGGCTAGCATCTCTACTACACTCGACCATCTGCTTTGGGGATGCCATCTGATTTTCTTCATTTGCCAAGTGGGAACAGTAACACTAAATGTCTCTGCCAGAAAGTGTTTGACTTTGTAACTCAGAGGAACCTTAAAATGTTTGTTTTATAATTTACAATATGGAAGGAATGATTGAAGGTAGGCATGGTGGCTTCAATCCTGCCACCCAACATCAGGACAGCCCCTACACACGAGTTTTCTGCTGAGCTGCTTTTCAAGAACATCAGCACTCAGCATGTCACACTCTGGGATTGCTGAGCCCCAGTGTGGCCTCCTCTCAGAGTTGGCTCCCTTCCTGAATCTTTTACGGCACTCAGTCCATCTCCTGTAGAGCTCTTATGACCTGCCATGTTTGGCCTTCTCTATATTCATCTCATGGCTTCCTGGCCTCCGTCACTTTTCTGGCTTCCTTAAGCCCAGCTAACAACTGAATCTGGAGGTCTCAGTTCTGCTCCTCCATAAGCCGTCTTCCTGCCTTGCCCGTCTAACTTGGTTCTAAAACTCCAGCTCCCCCCTCACCCTAATATTGCTTCCAGGAGTGGGGCTTTGCAGAGTTAATAGTAAAATATTGAGTCTTTGGTTAAACTTAGGTCTCAGTTAAGATTATATTTATCATGAATGCATCTCCCAACTAAACTTCCTAGTTTACTATTCTTTGTCCCATCTATAGACATTGGTGACTTATAAGAAACCTCTAGAAGGTTTGGTTACTTCTGAATGTTCTATGTAGCTTGACTCAGAATGCAGCTACCATGTCCACCTTTCTGTAGCAATCTCAGTTTGGCAGGTTGTGGTAGGACTTGCTTTCTCATTTTTGACAAGCTTTATCCTACTGGTCAGATCTGCCATGAAGGAAAAGTTGAGTATCATTGTTAGACAGTAAGTTCTGAGTTGAGAATGGTAATACAAATGCCTGTATTCCCAGCACCTGCAGGGTAGAGGCAAGATAATTAGGAATTCTGGATCCTTCTTGCTTTTAGAGTGCGCTTAAGGCCAGGCTGTGCTATTTGAGGATAGACAGATAAATAGATGGACAGACAGACAGACAGACAGACAGATGATAGATACATAGATAGATAGATAGATAGATAGATAGATAGATAGATAGATAGATAGATAGACAGATAGATAGATGATGGATAGGTAGACAGACAGATATATAAAAAGAAAGTGGAAGGGGAGCATTTAAAAAAGAGCAAATATGTGAATATGCACACACCCACAACTTTATTTGCAGACATGTGTTTCAGAACTTCGTGAGTTGTTAAAATGGCTCCACAGCATTTGCAGGCCTCTTAGTGGTATCTGGTTCTGTAGACCTCAATGAAAATCAACGGTGATGCTTTGATGACCTCAGTGACAGGCATCCCTGGTTTTTGATTCACCAATTCTAGTGCAGTTCCTTTCAAGTGGAGTCCAACTCCACTTTCTAAGAAGTACCACCCAACTAAGGAGAGTGTATAAAAGCACTGGTAACTTAAGCACAAGCGCCTGAGTTCAAATCTCAAGCACCACATGAAAATGTGAGCATGCCAGAGTCCAGCTGTAACTCCTAAAACTGCAGAGACAGGCAGATCCCAAGAACTCATTAATCAGGCAGTCTAAACAAAGTGGTGACCTCCCGTTCAGCAAAAAGCTCTTTTTCAAAGCAGTAAAGCAGAGCGTGATAGAGGAAGCCACCTGACTGCATATGCATGCATACTAGTGTATACTGACCTGTGTAGCACATATACAAACCACCCCTCCCACATACACCACAAACCATTTGCATTCAACGTATGTGTTAGTCAGCTTGCTGTTGCCATAATCATGAACAAGACCTGAGAGAATCAAAGAAAAGAAAGGTCTAGGTGGACTCAGTTTCTGGTGCATGGTGTGTTGGCACATTGGTTTGGGGACTGGAGCAAGACAGTAAGTGTATCAGAGTGAGAGCACAGGAAGGTTGTTACCTCATGACAGCTGGGAAGCAAAGAAATGGTGACAGAGGAGTTTCTTTCTTCAAAGGCATGCCATTGATGACCTCACTCTCTCCTCAGTATCTTGTATCTTAAAAGTTTCACCAACTCTCAAAAGCCCCCACAGACCAGTAAAAAAATGGTAGAATCTGTCTGCAGTCAAAATAAAAACATAGTTTAGACAGCAGTCTTTCTACTTAGTCAAATATGAGCCAGTCAGTATAAAGGTAATATTTGGGTTAGCATTCAAAGGGCTTGAAAAGAGTCTTGTAATTGCCCATAGATTTAATACAGCCTTTAAAAAATTCTGTCAACTATCCAAACCCTGAAAATAACATTTCCTCTCTCCTCCCCTCCCCGAGATCCCATTTAAATTCAGAATCACCAGTGCTGGTTGACATTCAATTCAAGACATCGAGGCTGAAAATAGCCTTAGTGACGCATGCAGTACATTTTCCAAGGAACAGACTCTGGGCTTATTAGTGTCTGGAGCCATCAGTCAATACTCATCTGGTGCACTGGTGTGTTGGAAAGTGATGCCAGAAGTGTGTGCCTTCCTCTATTGTTCACACAGATAACTAACATGGCTGGCTTTAAATAGCCAATGCAGGGAAAAAGACTGATTTTATAGACATTCTTGCCTCCTTAAAAAAAAAAAAAATGCTTTTTTCCCCCCTGGCTGTAAAATAGCAATTAAAAGCTACCACCTAAAGATAAAAATAATGTGCTGAGCTTACAGTTGTGTTTTGCATGTATCAGAACCAGGGTTGGTTGTAACTGGAGACAGTGCTGGGAGAGATGTGAGCCCAGATGTAGCCCACTGCCACTCTGTTCTCTGTGACCTTGAGCAAGATACAAAAATTGCTGGGCTGCAGTGTTTCATCTTTAAAATGAGAGGGTTGCTTTCCCTGGCAAAGGGCCCTTCCAGCTCTAATGGTGAAGATCATGAAACATGATAGCTCAAGATATTGTGCTGAAATTGATTACACAGGAATGGGGCCTTTTAAAAATTATAATTATAGTTTGGGGTTGAAGGAGCTTTCATGGTAGAATAGGGGAACTTTGCAAATTTGAATATGACAGTATGTTGGGACAGTTGGGCACCTGTTGTCTAGTACACAAAGAAGCCATGGTCCCAAAGATGGCTCGCTCTCCATGATCATGGACTCTCATCTTGTGGCATATGAGGCATAGCAGCAGACCTGGCTCTAATTGGGTGATGAAGATGGCATGGATCGATTAGCATGCCTTGTTTAGGATGCAAAAAGGTAAGAATTCAATGTACCTTGCCTGCCCTCTGGGAATTGTGATGTCCTTGTTCCTGCTCTTAGTAGAAGCTCACCTTTCTCAGGGAGAAGGCCTTGGTGGATAAGCTGGTAGTTGGAAAGTGCAGCAAGGCCCCGATGTGCCTTTTGAAGTATCAGATTTAGTGTTGACTACATTATCCCCATGTTAAATGATAGGATGCTAGCAGTGAGATGTTTTTTTTCTATTCCCGTACAATACAGCATGTATAATACCAGCACTTCTAATAATTTTCCTACTATATTCCAAGCAATTCTTTCATTTTCTGCAGATATGAGCTCAGTGTCCTATAACATTATGAAGTTCTGACATCCTTACTTAGTTTTCAAATTCCTTCTTGGTAAAGGGATCAGTCCAAAGCAGTGGGTTCCCATGTTAGGCATTATTTATCTGATTTGGCTACATTGAAGGTTTCTATATCTGCCCCCTGGATGCAATCATTTGTGAGAATGATGTACAGAAAGTAGGAGAGATTGCTCAGTGGCTAAGAGTACTTCCTGAGTTTGATTCCTAGCAACTACATGGCAGCTCATAATCCAATGCCCTCTTCTGGTCTGCAGGCATACATGGATACATACCTGTATACATAAATAAATACATAAATAAATAAATAAATAAATAAATAAATAAATCTTTAAGGAAAAAATTCAAGTCAGTAAGAATAACATGGAAGAGGTGCATAGAACTAAGATGTGGGACTGGAGGCAGAGCATCCATCCTCAGGGTGCCTCACCTCCATGTGTTTACCAACCTAAAATTTCTTTTATTTTTATGGAGGTGTTATTACATATGTATGAATGATTGGGTCATTAATCTCGGCTAATTAAGGCAATCTCCGTCCACTTTATCTACTATGCATATTACTGGATGGGGCCAAAAGCTCTAATTCCCTAATCATTGGCTGCATCCCCTGGCATCTGATCTTGAGGCTATCCTGGAGGCCCTGGCTACTAGCCAGTGCTTATCTCATTAGCATACAAGAGGACTATCCACTTTGAAGAATCTAAGAGTTTTAGGAATTATATTCTAAGAAGCAGGGGCATATACCAAAATGCATTCATTATAACACAAGCTTACCCTTAAGGCACATTCATATACAATGGTTACTCTTTGTTGAGCATACCCCTTTGACCCCACTCTGTGAAGAGAGTTGTTAATTCCATTTTGGTTTCACTTTCACAAAATGGCTTAGAGCTTGAGGAGCAGTAGCTTTGCTCAAACATCAAGTTCATGAAAAAAAACTGCATTCTCCCAGGATGCATTAGTTTAAAAAGTGTGCATTGAAAGCCAGATAGTATGTCCGTGTAGCCACTTGGTGTTAAATATGTGATCTATAACTAGAAAATTTGTTAAGCTCCTAAATTAAGAGAGTGATAGTTGGAGCCCCAGAATGGAGGTATTCTTCAGAGAGAGGGGCAAGGGAGGAGGGGGTGCCTCTATGTGATCCACCTCTTAGTGAGGTTTCCATTGCTGTGAAATGACACCATGACCAAGGCAACCCTTTTAAAGGACAACATTGAATTAGGGCTGGCTTTCAGTTTCAGAGGTCAGTCTATTATCGTGATGGCAGGAAGCATGGGAGTGTCCAGACAGACACAGTACTGGAGAATGAACTGAGAGTTCTACATCTAGATCGGAGAGCAGCCAGAAGGAGACTCCAATGTCTCATACTGGGCAGAGCTTGACCATAGACATTACTTCAGAGCCCTGCCTCCACAGTGACACATCTCCTTCAACGTGGCCACACCTCCCAATAGTGCCACCCCTTGGGCTAAGCATATTCAAACCACCACAGAGAGATACAGTATGGACACAAATGTATCCAGTTTTAAGCTTAAGGCAGTCCACAGGAACACAAATAGCAGGTAAACCTAGAAATGTGAGACAGGAAGTTTTATATTAAATCAGAACAGAAAAGCCTGAAGCCACCATATGATAGGAAGGATAAATAATAATCTAAAGCCTACAATAAGCCATTTGTCATCAGCTTTGAAAGGCTCATCCCTATGCTGTTACAGAATAGGTTTTGTGAAGATTGTCTTTCTTAGCAAGGCTTCTGTTTTTCTTCATTCTTTTCCTGTTTACAGATCTAGACTGAAAATTCCCTCTACATCTGATTCTATTGCACAGTAGGGTGACTCTAATTAACGATAAGGCGTTGTCTATTTCAAAGCAGTTACAGGAGTTCTTCCACAATGCAATAAATGTTCCAGGTGATAGGGACAATTACCTCAATTGTTACACAATGTGTACATGTATCAAAACAGCACATTGCACTCCATAAATATGTCTAGTTTTAAGTCAATTCTGAGTAAGTACTGGAAGAAGTCAAATCGTCAGTGGCTGGGAATGTATGTGGATGCAGAGTACTGCTGAGCCCCCATGTTCAATGCCATCATCAGAAAAAAAAAATCTTAACAATAAAAATAGCAATCCTAGAACTTAGAGGGGGCCCACCCATGAGACAGACACAGGAAGAAGCAAAAGAAAGCAAACAAACAAATAAAATCTGTTCTTCAAAGCCTTTTCCTGCTTGTGCACACAATTCCTTAGGTTATCAGCCTAAGCAATCAGAGGCAGCCCAAATGCTTGCCTTTAAGTTCAGGTCGAGGGTATTTGAAATGAGGGAGGAAATTCTTCATTCGGCTTTTGTTGCTGTGTTCCCTAAACTCTGTCATAAATTACAGGAAAAAAGTTTAGAAGTCTGCTTAAATTTGGGGAGAATATTAAACATTTCTTTTTAAGAGAAGAAAAATGGATTTTGTGTGATGTCCATGTGTTGTGAGCATGTTATGTGATATGCATAGGTAGATGTTTGTCTCTTCTACAATGTCAGAGTTTATTAAATGACACATTCACAAGCTATTTCAGTTTCACTGGTTACTGTTAAGTCAGGATGGATGGAGATGATTTGGAAATAGAAGAAAGCAGGCACGCATCTCCAGACGCAGAATTGTTCCTTTAATCAGAACAGCTGAAGAGCTGCAGTCTCCCCAAGGGCAAACCTAGTTGATCTGTGCACGCGTGGCCCAGGAGGCTTGGGGCTTTAGAGGATAGAAAGACGGGGACTTTGGAGTTGGAGGGTTTCATCTGCAGGTCATTTCCCTTGCAGTCTCAGAGTGGTAGACACCAGAAGGTTTGCAATGTGAGATTCCTTACCGGAGGCTTCCACGGGTGTTATGGCTCAAGCCAATGTTCCCATCCAGAAAGTTTCAGCCCCTCTGTGGCTTTTAGGCCATTGACCCTTAAGTCAAGAGTTCCTTAAAGGAACACAACCAAGAGGACAGGAGATATATGTGTAAGCTTGTGTGACAATTTTTTAGGTGAGCTTTAAACAGTGACAATGGCCAAACTACTCCTGAAACACTGAGAAGCCCACTGTCGGACCTAGGGGCTGGCTGCTTCCCCAGTAGAGGAGTTCCAGACTAGCTGTCCTTCACTGGGACTGGGGTGGCGATAACCAGTAGTCACTCAACCTGCAAGGCGGAGTTCAGCGATAGTCCTAGTCTGGCACGAACGAGGAGCTCAAAGGTTCTTGGAGAGGCACTGGTCCCTTCTCAATGGAAGATTGGAAATCGTGGCTCTGCTATCAGCAAGAAAAAGCAGCAGCAGCAGCAGCAGCAGCAATGGCATCAGCTCTGCAGCAAGATGGAAGGCCAAGCAAACCAAAGGCGAGATAAAGTTCCTTCTGAAATACCCTCATTTAATCAGAGATGCTGCCAGAAGGGGCTGCCCATAATCAGGGTGGGCTTTCCCACTTCAGTTGAGGCAATCAGGACAATTCTTCACATGAGACTCCCTACCCAGGTTATTCTAATTTGTGGCAAGTTGCCACTAAAGCCAACCATGATAACGCAGGACCACAAAAGCTACAGAGGACTAATTCCAAAAGGACCAATATATAGTAGGGCAGATGAATAGCAAATAAAGCAGACCATGTCAGCAGTGGCAAGTGAGCCAAGCTGAGGTCCCTGGGCAGTTTCCCGCCTTTCAGTCCGTTTGTCATTAGCTGGGTGGTCAGATGATCAAAAGGCCATTGCGGATGTGGTCTGTGTCCTCTTCTTTGTGGAGTCGAGGCAAAGGTGCTGTAGTTCTCCTCAATCTGCCTCTGGTTCCTCTGGCACAGTTTTAATATGCCTGCATGCTCATACCATCACTATGTTGGAAAGGTTACACAGTGGCACCTTTTCTGCTTTTAGAAGTTAAGTTATTTATTGCTCTGCTCTGTGCCCTCCGGGTGATGCTAGACAGATGGACAGTGCTCTGCAGCCCCTCAAGCAATGTTTTAAATTTTAAAAGTTTATCTGTCACGTTGATCACCTACTTGCTCTGTCCCTTTAACATGGCCTTGAACGTCTCCACGCTGTTTCAGAAAGGTAACTTCTTCTCTAAGGAGAACGAGTCACCAAACAGAAGGGCATGAAAGTACCGTGTGCTTGGTTCTGTTAGTGCTTTCCAATGAGTCAGTACTGTGTGCTTGGTTCTGTTAGTGCTTTCCAATGAGTCAGTACTGTGTGCTTGGTATTGTTAGTGCTTTCCAATGAGTCAGTACTGTGTGCTTGGTTCTGTTAGTGCTTCCCAACGAGTCAGTACTGTGTGCTTGGTTCTGTTAGTGCTGTCCAACAATGAGTCCGAAACAGCCTCCAAGCTGTAGAAGCAAAACTAGAATAGAGATACATTATTCCCCCAAAGACACCTGTTTGATAGACCCACCTCTCACTTTTGGTAAGTTTACATACATTTGCCAGTTTTAACTAATACTTCATTTATTTGAAGATTATGAATTTTAATATTAGATTATTAAAATTAGAAATAGTAGAAGTATAAGATTTTATTTTCTCTTTTTAATGTTGGCAGCCTGGTCATTAAATGATTGGTGCCCCTGACCTTGAGAGGATGGCAGCCCCTGTGTGTATCTGTTACCTGTGCATACTAATCATTTTTCGAATGTCTCCTTTGGGAAACTTACGCACATACAAAGAATGAACAGAGTTCATTGTTTCTCTCCAATGAAGGACTGGCAGGTCAGCATAAACCCATTCTTCTCTTGTAGGCTCTGTGTTCCCATTGCCAAGAATGTGCTCTGTATGTTAGAAACACTTAGCAAGCAAATTCTGAAGTTCAGAGGAAATAACTTAATAACTGCCCCCATTCTGCCAAGTGTTAAAAACTCAATTACAGAAAAGAGAATCCACCAAGTTTACCTGTTCCGTCATGTTCACAGCCAAAGCTGTGGAGCTGTGAGAGCACAGATGGGCTGAGAGCACAGATGTGCTCATCCTCACTGGGGGTTGTGACATTAGTGAATTGTTCCAAACATTGGTTTGGAACTTCATAGCCAGTTTTTTCAGATGTAAACACCTTTTCATCTAAGAATTTGTCAAAGGAAATAAGATTTTTTTTAAAAAAAAAAAAATGGGGTTTTGAAGAATTTTGTACATTTCTGCCATCCCTGGCTCTCCTCCTAATTCTTCCCTTCCTCCAACTCAAGTTCTTAGTTTAAAATAACATGTAGTTTTATTTACTGGTCACTTGTTACAAAGATTTTGCATTGCATATTATATTCCCAGGTTGTTGGGTTTTTTTAC
>JADRCD010243306.1:0-13679 GCA_019843815.1 Montemys delectorum | reverse complement strand
GTGTATGTGCCTGTGTGTGTGCACTCTGTGTATGTGCCTGTGTGTGTTTATACAGTTTTAATTCCACGTGGGTTCCTTTCTGATGACTATTTGTATTGAAGAAAAAAAACCTTGTTGGTTTCATCCTTTTCTCTCTCCCTCTTTTCCACTTCCTCCTCCTTTCCTCCATCTCCTCATTTCCCTCCCTCCTCTCCCTCTCCCCCTTCCTTCTGTACTCCCTCCCTCCTTCCTCCCTCCCTTCCTTATTTCCCTCCCTATTTCCCTCTCTCCCTTCCTTCCTTTATTCCTTCCTTCCCCTTCTTCCTCCTGATCACCCTTCTTTTTATGCAGAGGGATAAACCCCAGGCTCTACCACTGGGGTTTTACTTCTAGTTCCTTTTCAAGATTTTCTTGAAATAGTATCCTGCTCATTTGCTACATTTGAATGAGTTTTTACCCCTCCTTCTTCCTTTCTTTTTTTTAAAAAAATTACTTTTTTTTTTTTTTTTTTTTTTACAGTCCAGTCTTTACCCAACTCCTGGTCTGCCCTCTCACAGTAACTCATCCTATTCCTCCTAACCCTTATCTTCAAGAGGATGTCCCCAATCCCAAGCCTCCCCATATCCTGGGCCTCAAGTCCATCGAGGAATAGGTACATCCTTTCTCACTGATGCCAGACCTGGAAGTCCTCTGCTGTATATGTGTTGGGGGCCTCTTATTAGCTACTGTATGCTGCCGGGTTGGTGACTCAGTGTCTGAGAAATCTCAGGGGTCCAGGTTAGTTGAGGCTGCTGGTCTTTCTATAGGGCTGTCCTTTTGTTCAACCTTTTCCAGCTTTTCCCTAATTTAACCATGGGGGTCCCTGGCTTCTGTCCATTGGTTGGGTGTAAATATCTGCTTCTGTCTCAGTCAGTTGCTTGTTGAGCCTCTTGGAGGACAGCCATGACAGGCTCCTATCTATAAGCACACTATAGCATGAGTAATAATGTCAGGCCTTGGAGTCTCTCCTTGAGATGGAGTTTAGCCAATCACTCAACCTCCATTCCCTTAGTCTCATCTCCATGTTTGTCCTTGTGGTTCTGTTAGACAGGAACAATTCTGGGTCATAGTTTTTGACTGTGGGATGGCAACCCCATGCCTCCACTTGATGCCCTGTCTTTCTACCTGAAGTAGACTATACAAGTTACCTTTCCCCACTGTTGGGGGCATTTCATCTAAGGTCCCTCCCTTTGAGTCCTGAGAATCTCTCACCTACCAGGTCTCTAGTACATTCCAGAGGGACACCCCCCCACTTCCCACCTCCTGAGCTTACCTGTTTCCATTTATTCTGCTAAACCTCCAAAGTAGCTGGAATTGCATGGTCTCCAGACCCAGCAGGAATAAAATGGTTGAAACTGAGTGTTTTGCAGAATGTTGGCATATAATAGAAAAATAGTTTTCATAAATTGGGGAATTCAACAGGCAGTTTCAGGGGAAATGAGTCTCTAAACTTCTTTTCCCCCAAACATTTTTCTTTATTTACAGTGAGCATGCACACCCTATGCATTGCCCGACATGCTCTAGGATAGCAGAATTATGAGCCCTGTCCTCAGTTGCTCCTGATGAATACCCACAAATCTTACCACCGCCACCACCACCTCCACCACCGCCACCACCACCTCTACTTCCACCACCACCACCACCTCCACCACGACCTCCACCACCTCCACCACCTCCACCTCCATCACCTCTACCGCCACCACCACCTCTACTTCCACCACCACCACCACCACCACCACCACCACCACCACCACCACCACCACAGCCACCACCACCACCACCACAGCCACCACCACCACCACCACTTCCCACTCTGCCACATCAGAATATGCTTTCTTATATAACTACCAAATTCCTACAGCCTGGTGGTCCCTTTTATTCTAACTAAGGACAATTGGGTTCAGGAGGGTCCCTGAGGCTCCTTGACTTTGGATCACATTTTCATAGGGTATGTCCCTGCCTCAGAGATGTCTAATGTGGTATGGGGTCAGAACATAAATAAGATAGGGTGTGTCGTGGATGCTGTCTAGATTTGGCTGCACTTAGAGTCGTTTTGCTGAATTTGTGGGCTACACTTACGGTTATTTCCTGCTTTCTTTGAGTACAGTTTCTTTGTTAATTGTATTCATTTTAGTTTTTTTGATATGACGTACAGGAAGAAAAGAAACTCTCTTACCTTTATGTTTTTGGCATAGGGCAAGCTCTAGCATACTATGAAACACCCCGGATGTTTGTCTTAGACTTCCAGGCTGTATTCAGACTCTTTCTAAAGTAGTCTTTGCTGTTGCCTGTTGGTTTTCTGCCTCACTTGGAATGCTGCTCTAGCTTAGCGGCAGGAAGCTGTTTCCAGTCCGTGCCCTCGCCTGCTCCTTCCCTGTTGATGCTCTCTCGGCTTCTGTCCTAGATTTTTTCAGTCTGACTTGTTCCCCACTTCACTCTGCTGCAGAGATTTCATTCCCTCGATCGATCCTACAGGTGCTTCCCTCTGCTACTCACAGTCCACCTGCAGCTTTGGGCCAGCTCTCCTGCTGATTTTTTTCTTTAGCTATCCCATGGGTTCATTTTACACCTCATGTTCTCCCAGGGAACAGTGTCGCTTTAATGTAAACTCATCCAACTCTTTTTCTTTCTAAGGTGTTCCTTCTTTCCTGCATATGCAGTTTAGGACGCTGCTTTACTCAACCAAAGCAGTGATCCAGGCCTTTGTTAAATCTCTCATTTTCAGCATTTTGCTCTTCTTCCTCCATAGTTCCTTCTTTGGGATGTCAATTCCATGTGTCTCCCCCACCCGCACCCCAACACATTTCATAAGCCACAGTTCTTTAGTTTTAATTCTTCTTCAAATACCATCTGCTCCGATGGAATTATCTCCAAATTTGTTTCCCAGTATCCAGCTACATTTCTCTGATCCACTCCATTTTTGCTGTTGAAGGTGTCTTTCTAACACTCAGAAGGGGTCCAACCATTCACAGGACTTCATCTCAGAGTTCTCAGCCACATGCTGCAAGATGCAGACAACAGTATAGAATTTTATTAGAAGGAGGAGGAAGAAGAGGGGGAAGAAGAAGGAGGAGGAGAAGGAGGAGAAGGGAAGGAGAAGAAAGCACATAACTCACAAGCACCTCATAAAGCAATTAAGTGCTTTGAGAATCCACACTCTTGCGGCAGATACCCTGTGTCTCTTCAGCTTTCTGGGTGTGACACACTCACATGCCCACCACTTCACAGATGTTTCCTCCCAAACTTCTCTCTTGAGATGAATAATTTCTACCTATGCCATGTTTCACTGTCACTTCCTGGTTGTTAGCATTTCTAATACCTGGATGGTGGATTCAGCATCCCCACAATGTGATCTTCAAGACAGCTATTATATCCTTTATCTGCTGATTGATTTTTTTTTTTTGAGATATATTTTGGGCACGGTCAGAACCCAGCAGAGTACCAGACAACAGAATGCTTTAAATATTTTTGAGTGGAGGAATACAGGAGGCCTTTAAAAGGGTACAGAGAGTAGGTTTTTATATTGGTCTACAATATATTTTATTCTTAAATTGACTGCTTATAAGCCCATCTCTATAGGGCATGGAGTACTTCATTTGCCTGTTAAAGGGAACTCAGCTCCATGTGTTTCTAGTGCTGGATGCTCACACAGAAAGCGTAAATGAGTTTCTGCTTTATGGTGTTACTAATAAAGTTCGTCTGCCATGGCATCACACTCATCTTCAGCACAAGGCTGGCTTGTCTCAGCTGCCAATTTCATTTCTGAGTCCTCTCCCTTTATTTGCCTTGCTCTATACTTACTATCTTGAAGGGCTGACTGCGGAGCACTTTTTACTGTGGCTTCGGGTCTAGGTCCACAAATGAAACTCACATGTAGAAGGTGGTGGGCAGGAGAGGATCCAGCCGAACCTCCCACTCCATCTTCAGTTCCTGCTACTAGATATGGTGAATCCAGCTTGACTGTTACACTTTGGAGGTGTTCCATGCCCACACGCTCCTGACTATCAATCTAATCCTACTCTGGTCACATCTTTCCAAATGCCCTGTTTCAAATTCTGGAAATCAAGCCCAGCTAGTTGTTGATTCTATTTAACTGTAGCAGTACCCTTGCGAAGACTATGTACACAATCAAGCTTTCATCGAGGGTTCCTCTTACCTGATGAGATTAGGCGTGGCAGTCAGCACCATATAGTGCTGACTGAGAAACAAAAACTAAATGAAATCTTATCAAAATAATTAAGTGGTTAGTTCAGTCAGCTGCTGCTCACCACTGGAAATCTTGACTTTTTCTTAAGTAACTCCTTCAAATGGGTAAGATTAGGAGTTACTAATTACTGGATCTCAAAGAACTTGATGCTCTCCATACAAATTATCATAAATAACTAAAACCATTTTATTATAATCACACAGTCTAATTTTCACATTTGGCAGCACATTTATTTCTTCTAGAGAATTGTGTAGATTTTATAAACATTTAGGACTGTTTTCCAGACAGTAAATACAGGAGCAATTTGCTATTTGTGATTGATACGAAGGTGGATGCAGAGATGGTAGAAGAGAAAATGGCAAGATGGCTATTGGTGATGTGGGTGTTCAGTGATGGGAAAAAAATGAGAAGCTGAGTTTTAGCATTAAACTCACCCACTGAAGGTTATCTTTCAAGCTGTGTGTATCTCAAATCTATTACATTAAAATGTATACACATGGATAGGTATTTTGCAAGAACTGTAAATTATCTCACAGTGGGGTATTAGATCAGCTTATAAACACAAGTAAATAATTGCTTACAGAGAGCACGACAGGAATGTGGAAAGAAAATAAGACAGAGGAGAAAGAAGTGAAAGAGTTCCTAAAAATCACTAAAACCTAAGATTTATGTCAGGGGAACACTGCTGGAAAATTTGAAGGCTTATATTAAATAATGTTTAAGGGTTTTAGATTTTTAGTGTTTTTACTCTGAGAGACTTGAATGTTCTAGAGTTTCAATGTAGGCTTAAAGAGAGAAATCATGTTTTGGATGACATACTAATTTAACAGGCATTTGGAGGTGCTTTCCTTATTTTTAATAACTGAGGATCATTGTTGAGAGTTAAGGGAACTACTGTTAAAATAAAACATGCCAGTAGACCCCTTATTTCTACATCATGGTATTTGTATAAGAGAGCAAGGTGAAAGATATTTTCCCAATAAGATATTTAAAATGTCTGTTCAGAAAGACAGCTGTTTCCTAAGCCCAGCACCAATATTTTATATTATAATCAGGACTTTTAAAAGCACATTCCTAGCTGGGCATAGTGGCATAACCTTTAATCTCAGCACTCCGGAAGCAAGGGCATGGGAACCTCTGTGTTTGGGCCAGCCTGGTCTACAGAGAATGTTCCCCAGCATTCAGGGGTACACAGAGAAATTCTGTTTCAAAAAACCAAACCAAACCAAAGCAAAAACAAACAATAAGACTGTCCTTAGAAACGAGAAGGCATTTGCTGACTGCTTTTTTTTTTTTAAATAAAATTATCTTTTTATCCTAATAGCAATTATTGTAGCCCCCCAAATTTGATGATTCCTAACAAATTACTACTCATGACAGAAATATCTGATTGGAATAAGTCTAATATATTGCATGGCGTAGTGCATTTAGACCTTTGTTAAATGATGTAAACTTTATAAGATTCCTGTGGCATCTGCGACGGTACACAGGAGGGTGTGAGAATGGTGTGGAGGTGGGCGCCTGGGATGATGGTGGAGCAAGCGGCAGCGTGGATGCCATGTGCATTGCTGTTCAGGGTATATTCTCTGTAAAGATTGTAAGTCAGAGTCATTTATCTTATTTTATTTTGTTCATGTTAGCGGTGAGTAGCTATCTTAACTTTAGTAATTCCAGGGCCAGGGTGAACACAACTTTCTTAAAAGGTATAGCCAAAGCCATCCAGAGACTGCCCTACCTGGAGATCCATCCCTTAAGCAGCCACCAAACCCAGACACTATTGCGGATGCCAAAAAGTGCATGCTGACGGGAGCCTGAGATGGCTGTCTCCTGAGAGGCCTTGCCAGAGTCTGACCAATATAGAAGTGGATGCTCGCAGCCAACCATCGGATTGAGCATGGAGACCCCAATAGAAGAGTTAGGGGAAAAACTGAAGGGGCTGAAGGGGTTTGCCACCCCATAGGAAGAACAACAATATCAACCAACCAGACCCCCTCCCTCAGAGCTCCCAGGGACTAAATCACCAACCAAAGAGTGCACATGGAGGGACCCACAGCTCCAGCTGCATATGTAGCAGAGGATGGCCTTGTGAAGATTGGTCTTGTCAAGACTTGATGTCCCAGCATAGGAGAATGCTAGGGTGGGGAGGCAGGAGTGGGTGTTGGGTGTTAGAGCATTCTCACAGAAACAGGGAGAGGGGGTGGGATAGGGGGTTTTCAGAGGGGAAACCAGGAAGGGGAATAACAATTGAAATGTAAATAAATGAAATAACCAATAAAAAATTTTAAAAACAAGAGAAATAAAAAATTACATTTTTTTAAAAAGAAAATATTGTTCAAGTTAGACATATATTCAGGAAAAAGGCATGCAGATTTAGGTATTTAAATTTAGAATTCTATATGTACTCTATAAAAGAATGGGATTTTGCTTAGTTAATATTTGCTAGAGTCATCTAATTAATGAATTTCCACAATCTTGTCCAGGTCTTCTTATGCTGATGTGAGGTGAATAAAACAACATGTCATAAAGGTAACTATAAGAGTTTATAGGTTGACATGCCTCTTATGAAGGTTAATTTTTTTTCCAACTAGGTTTTTATCATTAAATATCTTTATGCTGCATCCTTCCACATGCTTTCTGACAAGCACTGAGTCATCTGTGCACACAGGCAAGACACCATAAATTCACCCCATAAATACGGATGCGTGTTCACAAGAACACCAGTGTGGAGCCCCACGGAGGGAGGTTTCTGCACTGGGGTGCAGCAGGTGCCAGCTGCTCTGGGCAGGACTCTTTCATCTCCTGCTGTGTGAATGCAGTACAGGGAAGAGCCTCAGCGTGGAGCTCAACCACAGCAGACAGCAGCTCTCAGTGCCCTACCACCTTGGAGCAAGGTCATTCCGAGGCCCTCCCTCTGTTTTCCCCCCTCCTTTATTCAACTGGGAATTTAACAATGCAATCTTGAGTGGAGTCTTCAGACTATAGCATTAGCTTATTGAGCAACTGTACCTGCTTTTAAATTTTAATGATGCATTTTTAATATGATAAATGTAGTATACTTGGATGATTTTATATGCAGGTCAGATAAACTATGATTTTTTTTTTTTTGGTTACTCTTCAAATATTACTTTGTGAATAAGGCCAATAGAGTTAGAGATATGCCTGTGACTTAAAAAAGACAGTAGTTCAGTTTCAAGAAGCAGAAAGCGAATATCGGCAGCAAAAGCTTTACAGACTTCAGAAATGAGGGTACTTTCAGCCATAAGATAGAGCTTGTCAGTATTATAGACGAAAGTATTTAAACAAACTTTATGGAAACAATATAAAGATGAACTGTAGAATTTTGAGAAGTTTTGTTATGGCAATTGCACGACTAAAACCGAGAATTATTTGGAAATTACATTTGTTTAAAAGTTGGACTCCCTTGCCCATCGTAGACACTTTAATCCAGCTCCATGGGGAACTCACAGTCATCCAAATGAAGAAAAGGGAGAGACTAGTTTTGTTTTGTTAAAGCTATTTAATCCACAGAGTGAAGCTGAAGATTGAGGTGGAAGATTGCCTAGGTAATTAAAATGGTTTCCTGAAATTACGCCAATTATCTGGATATTTCAGAGGAAGAGAAAGATGCTTGATTTAAATTAATAGGATATTAAACCAATTTCTATAGTTTATGTTTTCTTGAGGGTGCAATATTATTTTTAAAATGGCTTTTCACAAATAACAAAATAACCCATATTTGATTTAGACAAATTTTTATTTTTCGATAAGCAACATTTTTCCTTTCTTTTCGGTGTTACTTTATTTTATTTTTGCTGACATGGAATTAGCATCCATGTTTTTTTTATTTATTTAATTTTTGTACTTCTCCTTTGGACTCTTGTATACACTTTAAAAATGTGCAAGTAACTGAAACCCAAGACAATCATCTTCGAACAACTTTTCCAAAAGGTAAGCATAAAGAGTTTAGAGGGCACCTACGTTTTCCAAAAGGATGCATTTGCAAATCACTTTGGTAAATTTAGTGTAGTTTATAATACTTATAAAAAATTGCCCAATGTAGTCTTGGTTTGAACTTGGCATGGTGTACCCTGAAAATCAGTACAATGAGCATCAGCCTTTTTGAAAATTAAAATGACTACTATGCAGATGGAGTTTCAGTAACAGAGGTGACTGTAATAAAGAGAAGCCAAATCTATTCCATACATGTGCAGAAACAGACTGAGAACATCAGTCTCTGTGATCAGAATCTTTCTTATTTGAGTGAAAGCCTACCTCATAGGATATGTTTTGTGTTGCTTTTAAACCAAAGAATAGTAATATGTTTAATGCAATATTAGCCTTGTCTTCCTTTCTTTCAAAGAATTTATAAAGGTTCATAAAGAACTAAACCCTGAAGTTAATTTTATAAACTGCATAACCTGAAGAACAGAATGAAACAGGAAATTACAGAGTAACAGTGAATACTGTGACAGGTGTCATATTGTAACTGATAACATTTATCATTGATGTTTCTGTGATAATAGTCAACAATAATTTGTAATAGCATTTGAATAGATTTTAAAGATTATTTTACATATGTGAACTAATTTGTTGTTTATATAAACTGTACAGTCTTAGATAACAAAACTGAGCTTTAGTGAGAATTGGCGCCGAGTGCCTGGGCTTGTTAAGAGACTTGGCTCTCCTTGACCTTAAGGAACAAACATTGCATGTAGATCTGCTTTCTTTCATTTGGATTGGAGTACAACACATTGAAATCTTTTGTGTGTTTTGTCATCTGCATCTATGAACTATGAACTATGAACTCTTCCCTGGCAGATACCTTGGTTTCCTTTTACATCCTCTCAGCTGGGCACAAGGATCGGTGCAGAGTCATAACTGGATAAGCTGCAATGAGTTGTGCAATAACACACAACTATGGTTCTTCTGACACATGCAAACAGCGCAGTGAGTGTCACTTGGCAGGTCTGCGTGGAGGCAAGTCAACTGGGCACCTCGAGGTTTGCTTTCCCCTTCCAGAGGGAATAGGTATGTCTCTCAGGGGGAATAAAAAAACTCCACTCCTATTCCAAGCAGTTGTAAAGGACTTCAGGGAGCATAGTACAGACTGTGACTAGTGAGCATGAAAGACAGACTGTGGGTGATTTTACCCTCTGGGAGGAAGGCAAAGATGAGATTCTAGGTTCACATGTACCCTGGCCTCTTTGCCGAGATTACAAAAGTGTGTGCATTTTGCTCGTGTGTGTGCTTTGGGCATTAATTTACTAGAAACTGAATTGCATCCAAAATCTATTTCTATTCTGGCAGAGGAGCCTGCCAAAGCTTTTTTTTTTTTCTTTATGTACTTTTGGCATATGTTCAATTATAATTAATTCTTAAAATAATATTTTACTTCCATTCTGATTTGAAGAAAAGAAGTCCCACCAACAGTTATTTGCACCAGCAAGTGGCTAGCCATGCCTAAACTGTAGCGGACACCAAGGCTGATTTGGGGATACAGATTATTAGGTCAAAAACTAACAAGTGATAAACATGAATCTAAGGGTCTCCTCCTGGACAGTGTAGTTTAATGGAAATGCTATTGTGCCAACTATGTGAAGCCATCTGAAGTGAGGTCTCTTACATGTTGCCATTTGTGTTGTCGATAGTCACAATCAAAATAAAACTGTTTTCTCTTCTGTTGTGCACTTAGTTCTTGGTATATAGTGGTTACTCGGTAAGCAGGTACTGACGGGGTTTGGAAGCATGGCTCAGTGGTTAATAACACTAGAAGTTCCACCGGAGGACCAGGGTTCTATTCCCAGAACCCGTGTCACAACCGTCTGTCACTCCAGTTGCAGAAGATCAGATGCCTTCTTATAGCTTGTCTGAACAGTAGACACTCACATGATATAGAGACACGCATGAAGACAAACCACCCAAATATATAAAATAATACTTAAAAGTTACTGAATAAATGAATATTGTCCTTCCCCAAGAATCTATGAATTTATTTTCTGCAAAGCTATTCTAGTGACTTGGTGGATTTGTGACCTGTGAGGATGTAGACTTGCCCAATCATATTTAAAAAAATGAAACATAATTTTTTTTAAAGATTTATTTATTTATTTATTTATTTTATGTATATGAGTGCTCCAAGTACACCTGCATGCCAGAAGAGGGCTCAGATCCCATTACAGATGGTTGTGAGCCACTACGTGGTTGCTGGGAATTGAATTCAAGACCTCTGGAAAAGCAGCCAGTGCTCTTAACCACTGTGTCATCTCTCCAGCCCGAAACATAATATAGAAATATTATAGAAAGCAAAGACTTGTTAAGATTTTCTTCCTGTCATCCTCAGCATGTAAGGATTAATTTGTATATCTTGAATTTTATTAGAATGTTTTACCTTTTAAATATTGTTTGAGTTGCTGACTTGGGTTTCATAAAGCTGACTTAGCAAGTTAAAGCCCTACGTGATGATTTGAACTTGATTCCTCAAATCTACATGTAGAAAGGAGAGAACTGGCTACTGCAAATTGTCCATTGACCTCCAAATACATGAAGCTACATACATAAAACTAAGTGAATGCAAAAAAAATTTACTTAAAAAAACATTTTGGCTTGAGACAAGGGCATAATTTCTAGCATTTTCTGGCAGTTTCTAGCCTTAAATATACTTTCGAAATTTTGTGCTATATGTTTATATGAAGCAGCATTCTCAGTTAAATTAAATAAAAATAATAATCAACCCTGAAAAAAAATCTTGAAAGTGCTCTATATTCTATAGTTATTAAACATTCAGCCAAAATTTAATTCTTTATGTAAAAATAATTTTAAACTTATTCACATTTTCTTTAATTTTAAAAATATTTTAAATTTATTATTATTATTATTTTGTTGTTGTTATTGTGGACAAGGGTGAGCATGGATGCCATAGTGCACATGTAGAGATCAAAGGGCAACCTGTGGGAGTTAGTTTTCTCTATCTACCTTATGGGTTCTCAGACCTGAACTCAGAATGTCAAGCAAAAGTCACCTTTGCTTTCATTTTAATAAGTGGTTAAATTATATGCATATCAGGTAATTGTTTCAAAATACATTTAACGATTGGTAATCAGGGCGTGTTTGATTTGTATATCTATTTTGTATACTTTATATAAGTATACAAAAGGTACATATAAGGTATATACTGAAATTCTTTGAATTTTCACAGCCATTAAGAGTATTGGTTGTGGAAAAGCTTTAGGAGGCCACATTTACAGTGGCGTAGAAATGCAAAGAAGCTTGAGGTTAGCATGGAAATCTTCATGAAGGCCTTACTGAAGATGAAATTTGTGTCTGATTTAATGACGTGACATCCAAGAGTGTTGGCCTAATAAAGTGGATCAGAAATAAAATATTTCACAGTCTTTTGCAATGTTCTAGAATCTGAAATCTACATGACCCTTGAGGAAATGGCTACAGTGGTTCACATGTTAGAGTGTAATGGAAAAAAAAATACATAGAATGGAGGAAGAAAAATTTCAAAAGCACTTTGAAAGAAGGAATGAAAATATTTTTCAGTCACTGAAGACTATGAAAAAGAATACTGTGAACAAGGCGAATAGAAGAATTTAATTCCAGGTCTCTGGTGAAGGAAGCATATTGAGAGAAATAGTTTGGGGAGAGGGCCAAATCACTTTGGGTAAGCCCAAATGGGGACACTTAATTCGTATTGTTGTCTTACTTGCAGAATAGTAACTCTTTCAATATCACTTATGGGACACCAACCACATTTTTTATTAGATGTTTTCTTTATTTACATTGCAAATTTTATCCCCTCAGAAAACCCTCCTATCCCATCCCCCCTCTCCCTGCTCACTAATCCACCTGTTCTTGTTTCGCTGCCCTGGCACTCCTCTACACTGGGGCATCAAGCCTTCACAAGACCAGGGGCCTCTCCTCCCATTGATGTCTGACAAGGCCATCCTCTGCTACATATGTGGTAAGGACCCCTCCATGTATACTCTTTGGTTGGTGATTTAGTCCTTGAGAGCTCTGGGTGCTCCGGTCAGTTGATATGGTTGTTCTTCCTGAGGTTGCAATCTCCTTCAGCTACTTCAGTTCTTCTCTTAACTCTTCTATTGAGGTCCCCATGCTCAGTCCGAGGGTTGGCGGTGAGCATCCTCATGTGTATTGGTCAGCATCTGGTAGAGCGTCTCAGGGGACTGCCATATCAGGCTCCTCTCAGCAAGGCTTCTTGGCATCAGCAATAGTGTCTGGGTTTGGTGTCTGCAGATGGGATGGTTCCCTAGGTGAGGCAGCCCCAATACACACCTTTAATCCTAGACAATGTAATTAAGTTTAGTGAAGGAAGCAGACACATTTGAAAGTGATGCCTAATTGAATGGCAGATATAGAAATAAATCAGAGAAAGATTTGACAGAATGAGTCAGGAATAGGATTACATATAAGAATAAATTCAGTAGGACTCGAAGCCCAGGATGGTAAGGAAAGTCTACCTGTTAGACTACATAAGGATAATGTTGAAAGTGCACAGGGGAAAGACGTCATACTGAACTGGACAGAATGTCTAGCTCATTTTTGCTGAGTTTAAGAAGTGGAATGATGCTTGGGCACAAGCTCTGCAGCCAGTTCCACAACACCCAGAGGAAGCTCCACTACCAGGCACTCTGACACACCCAGGATCAGAGGTGAGGAGGAACTAACATCTATCCCAACACTGGGAGTACCTGGGACCAGCGGGACCAGGCACACAGGAACTCCACCAGCCCAGTGACTTGGGTTCCTTCCAGTCTTTCTGGGCTGGTGTCCAGAGTAGACCTTGGGCGCAAGCTCTACAGCCAGTCCCACAACACCCAGAGGAAGCTCCATTCCCAGGTGACCTAACAAGCCCAGGTTCACAGGATCCCAGAATCACAGGATCACAGACACAGCTTGATTCTGAGGAGTTCTAACACAACCAGGATCACAGGAAGGACAGGCTCCAGTCAGATTTAGCAAGGGTAGGTAGCACTAGAGATATCCAGATGTCGGGGGGAGGGGCAAGCGTAAGAAAGTAAACAACACAAACCAAGGTCACTTGGCATCATCAGAACCTAATTCTCCCACCATAGCAAGTCCTGGACACACTGTTACACTGGAAAAGCAAGATTCAGATATAAAATCACTTCTCATGGTGATGATACAGGACTTTAAGAAAGACATAAATAGCACCCTCAAAGAAATACAAGAGAACACAGGTAAACAGCTAGAAGCCCTTCAAGAGGAAACACAAAAATTCCTTAAAGATCTTAAGGAAAACACAATCAAACAGGTGAAGGAAATGAGCAAAACCATCCAGAATCTAAAAATGGAAATAGAAATGATAAAGAAAACAGAAAGAGAGACAACCCTGGTCATACAAAACCTAGGAAGGAAATCAAGAATCATAGATGCAAACATCACCAACAGAATACATGAGATAGAAGAG
>JADRCD010243304.1:0-13712 GCA_019843815.1 Montemys delectorum | reverse complement strand
GTGTATGTGCCTGTGTGTGTGCACTCTGTGTATGTGCCTGTGTGTGTTTATACAGTTTTAATTCCACGTGGGTTCCTTTCTGATGACTATTTGTATTGAAGAAAAAAAACCTTGTTGGTTTCATCCTTTTCTCTCTCCCTCTTTTCCACTTCCTCCTCCTTTCCTCCATCTCCTCATTTCCCTCCCTCCTCTCCCTCTCCCCCTTCCTTCTGTACTCCCTCCCTCCTTCCTCCCTCCCTTCCTTATTTCCCTCCCTATTTCCCTCTCTCCCTTCCTTCCTTTATTCCTTCCTTCCCCTTCTTCCTCCTGATCACCCTTCTTTTTATGCAGAGGGATAAACCCCAGGCTCTACCACTGGGGTTTTACTTCTAGTTCCTTTTCAAGATTTTCTTGAAATAGTATCCTGCTCATTTGCTACATTTGAATGAGTTTTTACCCCTCCTTCTTCCTTTCTTTTTTTTAAAAAAATTACTTTTTTTTTTTTTTTTTTTTTTACAGTCCAGTCTTTACCCAACTCCTGGTCTGCCCTCTCACAGTAACTCATCCTATTCCTCCTAACCCTTATCTTCAAGAGGATGTCCCCAATCCCAAGCCTCCCCATATCCTGGGCCTCAAGTCCATCGAGGAATAGGTACATCCTTTCTCACTGATGCCAGACCTGGAAGTCCTCTGCTGTATATGTGTTGGGGGCCTCTTATTAGCTACTGTATGCTGCCGGGTTGGTGACTCAGTGTCTGAGAAATCTCAGGGGTCCAGGTTAGTTGAGGCTGCTGGTCTTTCTATAGGGCTGTCCTTTTGTTCAACCTTTTCCAGCTTTTCCCTAATTTAACCATGGGGGTCCTTGGCTTCTGTCCATTGGTTGGGTGTAAATATCTGCTTCTGTCTCAGTCAGTTGCTTGTTGAGCCTCTTGGAGGACAGCCATGACAGGCTCCTATCTATAAGCACACTATAGCATGAGTAATAATGTCAGGCCTTGGAGTCTCTCCTTGAGATGGAGTTTAGCCAATCACTCAACCTCCATTCCCTTAGTCTCATCTCCATGTTTGTCCTTGTGTTTCTTTTAGACAGGAACAATTCTGGGTCATAGTTTTTGACTGTGGGATGGCAACCCCATGCCTCCACTTGATGCCCTGTCTTTCTACCTGAAGTAGACTCTACAAGTTACCTTTCCCCACTGTTGGGGGCATTTCATCTAAGGTCCCTCCCTTTGAGTCCTGAGAATCTCTCACCTACCAGGTCTCTAGTACATTCCAGAGGGACACCCCCCCCACTTCCCACCTCCTGAGCTTACCTGTTTCCATTTATTCTGCTAAACCTCCAAAGTAGCTGGAATTGCATGGTCTCCAGACCCAGCAGGAATAAAATGGTTGAAACTGAGTGTTTTGCAGAATGTTGGCATATAATAGAAAAATAGTTTTCATAAATTGGGGAATTCAACAGGCAGTTTCAGGGGAAATGAGTCTCTAAACTTCTTTTCCCCCAAACATTTTTCTTTATTTACAGTGAGCATGCACACCCTATGCATTGCCCGACATGCTCTAGGATAGCAGAATTATGAGCCCTGTCCTCAGTTGCTCCTGATGAATACCCACAAATCTTACCACCGCCACCACCACCTCCACCACCGCCACCACCACCTCTACTTCCACCACCACCACCACCTCCACCACGACCTCCACCACCTCCACCACCTCCACCTCCATCACCTCTACCGCCACCACCACCTCTACTTCCACCACCACCACCACCACCACCACCACCACCACCACCACCACCACCACAGCCACCACCACCACCACCACAGCCACCACCACCACCACCACTTCCCACTCTGCCACATCAGAATATGCTTTCTTATATAACTACCAAATTCCTACAGCCTGGTGGTCCCTTTTATTCTAACTAAGGACAATTGGGTTCAGGAGAGTCCCTGAGGCTCCTTGACTTTGGATCACATTTTCATAGGGTATGTCCCTGCCTCAGAGATGTCTAATGTGGTATGGGATCAGAACATAAATAAGATAGGGTGTGTCATGGATGCTGTCTAGATTTGGCTGCACTTAGAGTCATTTTGCTGAATTTGTGGGCTACACTTACGGTTATTTCCTACTTTCTTTGAGTACAGTTTCTTTGTTAATTGTATTCATTTTAGTTTTTTTGATATGACGTACAGGAAGAAAAGAAACTCTCTTACCTTTATGTTTTTGGCATAGGGCAAGCTCTAGCATACTATGAAACACCCCGGATGTTTGTCTTAGACTTCCAGGCTGTATTCAGACTCTTTCTAAAGTAGTCTTTGCTGTTGCCTGTTGGTTTTCTGCCTCACTTGGAATGCTGCTCTAGCTTAGCGGCAGGAAGCTGTTTCCAGTCCGTGCCCTCGCCTGCTCCTTCCCTGTTGATGCTCTCTCGGCTTCTGTCCTAGATTTTTTCAGTCTGACTTGTTCCCCACTTCACTCTGCTGCAGAGATTTCATTCCCTCGATCGATCCTACAGGTGCTTCCCTCTGCTACTCACAGTCCACCTGCAGCTTTGGGCCAGCTCTCCTGCTGATTTTTTTCTTTAGCTATCCCATGGGTTCACTTTACACCTCATGTTCTCCCAGGGAACAGTGTCGCTTTAATGTAAACTCATCCAACTCTTTTTCTTTCTAAGGTGTTCCTTCTTTCCTGCATATACAGTTTAGGACGCTGCTTTACTCAACCAAAGCAGTGATCCAGGCCTTTGTTAAATCTCTCATTTTCAGCATTTTGCTCTTCTTCCTCCATACCCTGTAGTTCCTTCTTTGGGATGTCAATTCCATGTGTCTCCCCCACCCGCACCCCAACACATTTCATAAGCCACAGTTCTTTAGTTTTAATTCTTCTTCAAATACCATCTGCTCCGATGGAATTATCTCCAAATTTGTTTCCCAGTATCCAGCTACATTTCTCTGATCCACTCCATTTTTGCTGTTGAAGGTGTCTTTCTAACACTCAGAAGGGGTCCAACCATTCACAGGACTTCATCTCAGAGTTCTCAGCCACATGCTGCAAGATGCAGACAACAGTATAGAATTTTATTAGAAGGAGGAGGAAGAAGAGGGGGAAGAAGAAGGAGGAGGAGAAGGAGGAGAAGAGAAGGAGAAGAAAGCACATAACTCACAAGCACCTCATAAAGCAATTAAGTGCTTTGAGAATCCACACTCTTGCGGCAGATACCCTGTGTCTCTTCAGCTTTCTGGGTGTGACACACTCACATGCCCACCACTTCACAGATGTTTCCTCCCAAACTTCTCTCTTGAGATGAATAATTTCTACCTATGCCATGTTTCACTGTCACTTCCTGGTTGTTAGCATTTCTAATACCTGGATGGTGGATTCAGCATCCCCACAATGTGATCTTCAAGACAGCTATTATATCCTTTATCTGCTGATTGATTTTTTTTTTTTGAGATATATTTTGGGCACGGTCAGAACCCAGCAGAGTACCAGACAACAGAATGCTTTAAATATTTTTGAGTGGAGGAATACAGGAGGCCTTTAAAAGGGTACAGAGAGTAGGTTTTTATATTGGTCTACAATATATTTTATTCTTAAATTGGCTGCTTATAAGCCCATCTCTATAGGGCATGGAGTACTTCATTTGCCTGTTAAAGGGAACTCAGCTCCATGTGTTTCTAGTGCTGGATGCTCACACAGAAAACGTAAATGAGTTTCTGCTTTATGGTGTTACTAATAAAGTTCGTCTGCCATGGCATCACACTCATCTTCAGCACAAGGCTGGCTTGTCTCAGCTGCCAATTTCATTTCTGAGTCCTCTCCCTTTATTTGCCTTGCTCTATACTTACTATCTTGAAGGGCTGACTGCGGAGCACTTTTTACTGTGGCTTCGGGTCTAGGTCCACAAATGAAACTCACATGTAGAAGGTGGTGGGCAGGAGAGGATCCAGCCGAACCTCCCACTCCATCTTCAGTTCCTGCTACTAGATATGGTGAATCCAGCTTGACTGTTACACTTTGGAGGTGTTCCATGCCCACACGCTCCTGACTATCAATCTAATCCTACTCTGGTCACATCTTTCCAAATGCCCTGTTTCAAATTCTGGAAATCAAGCCCAGCTAGTTGTTGATTCTATTTAACTGTAGCAGTACCCTTGCGAAGACTATGTACACAATCAAGCTTTCATCGAGGGTTCCTCTTACCTGATGAGATTAGGCGTGGCAGTCAGCACCATATAGTGCTGACTGAGAAACAAAAACTAAATGAAATCTTATCAAAATAATTAAGTGGTTAGTTCAGTCAGCTGCTGCTCACCACTGGAAATCTTGACTTTTTCTTAAGTAACTCCTTCAAATGGGTAAGATTAGGAGTTACTAATTACTGGATCTCAAAGAACTTGATGCTCTCCATGCAAATTATCATAAATAATTAAAACCATTTTATTATAATCACACAGTCTAATTTTCACATTTGGCAGCACATTTATTTCTTCTAGAGAATCGTGTAGATTTTATAAACATTTAGGACTGTTTTCCAGACAGTAAATACAGGAGCAATTTGCTATTTGTGATTGATACGAAGGTGGATGCAGAGATGGTAGAAGAGAAAATGGCAAGATGGCTATTGGTGATGTGGGTGTTCAGTGATGGGAAAAAAATGAGAAGCTGAGTTTTAGCATTAAACTCACCCACTGAAGGTTATCTTTCAAGCTGTGTGTATCTCAAATCTATTACATTAAAATGTATACACATGGATAGGTATTTTGCAAGAACTGTAAATTATCTCACAGTGGGGTATTAGATCAGCTTATAAACACAAGTAAATAATTGCTTACAGAGAGCACGACAGGAATGTGGAAAGAAAATAAGACAGAGGAGAAAGAAGTGAAAGAGTTCCTAAAAATCACTAAAACCTAAGATTTATGTCAGGGGAACACTGCTGGAAAATTTGAAGGCTTATATTAAATAATGTTTAAGGGTTTTAGATTTTTAGTGTTTTTACCCTGAGAGACTTGAATGTTCTAGAGTTTCAATGTAGGCTTATTATCTAAAAGAGAGAAATCATGTTTTGGATGACATACTAATTTAACAGGCATTTGGAGGTGCTTTCCTTATTTTTAATAACTGAGGATCATTGTTGAGAGTTAAGGGAACTACTGTTAAAATAAAACATGCCAGTAGACCCCTTATTTCTACTTTGAGATTTGAATTTCTACATCATGGTATTTGTATCAGAGAGCAAGGTGAAAGATATTTTCCCAATAAGATATTTAAAATGTCTGTTCAGAAAGACAGCTGTTTCCCAAGCCCAGCACCAATATTTTATATTATAATCAGGACTTTTAAAAGCACATTCCTAGCTGGGCATAGTGGCATAACCTTTAATCTCAGCACTCCGGAAGCAAGGGCATGGGAACCTCTGCGTTTGGGGCCAACCTGGTCTACAGAGAATGTTCCCCAGCATTCAGGGGTACACCGAGAAATTCTGTTTCAAAAAAACCAAACCAAAGCAAAAACAAACAATCAGACTGTCCTTAGAAACGAGAAGGCATTTGCTGACTGCTTTTTTTTTTTTTAAATAAAATTATCTTTTTATCCTAATAGTTAGCAATTATTGTAGCCCCCAAAATTTGATGATTCCTAACAAATTACTACTCATGACAGAAATATCTGATTGGAATAAGTCTAATATATTGCATGGCGTAGTGCATTTAGACCTTTGTTAAATCATGTAAACTTTATAAGATTCCTGTGGCATCTGCGACGGTACACAGGAGGGTGTGAGAATGGTGTGGAGGTGGGTGCCTGGGATGATGGTGGAGCAAGCGGCAGCGTGGATGCCATGTGCATTGCTGTTCAGGGTATATTCTCTGTAAAGATTGTAAGTCAGAGTCATTTATCTTATTTTATTTTGTTCATGTTAGCGGTGAGTAGCTATCTTAACTTTAGTAATTCCAGGGCCAGGGTGAAAACAACTTTCTTAAAAGGTATAGCCAAAGCCATCCAGAGACTGCCCTACCTGGAGATCCATCCCTTAAGCAGCCACCAAACCCAGACACTATTGCGGATGCCAAAAAGTGCATGCTGATGGGAGCCTGAGATGGCTGTCTCCTGAGAGGCCTTGCCAGAGTCTGACCAATATAGAAGTGGATGCTCGCAGCCAACCATCGGATTGAGCATGGAGACCCCAATAGAAAAGTTAGGGGAAAGAATGAAGGGGCTGAAGGGGTTTGCCACCCCATAGGAAGAACAACAATATCAACCAACCAGACCCCCTCCCTCAGAGCTCCCAGGGACTAAATCACCAACCAAAGAGTGCACATGGAGGGACCCACGGCTCCAGCTGCATATGTAGCAGAGGATGGCCTTGTGAAGATTGGTCTTGTCAAGACTTGATGTCCCAGCATAGGGGAATGCTAGGGCGGGGAGGCAGGAGTGGGTATTGGGTGGAGAGCATTCTCACAGAAACAGGGAGAAGGGGTGGGATAGGGGGTTTTCAGAGGGGAAACCAGGAAGGGAAATAACAATTGAAATGTAAATAAATGAAATAACCAATAAAAAATTTTAAAAACAAGAGAAATAAAAAATTACATTTTTTTAAAAAGAAAATATTGTTCAAGTTAGACATATATTCAGGAAAAAGGCATGCAGATTTAGGTATTTAAATTTAGAATTCTATATGTACTCTATAAAAGAATGGGATTTTGCTTAGTTAATATTTGCTAGAGTCATCTAATTAATGAATTTCCACAATCTTGTCCAGGTCTTCTTATGCTGATGTGAGGTGAATAATACAACATGTCATAAAGGTAACTATAAGAGTTTATAGGTTGACATGCCTCTTATGAAGGTTAATTTTTTTTCCAACTAGGTTTTTATCATTAAATATCTTTATGCTGCATCCTTCCACATGCTTTCTGACAAGCACTGAGTCATCTGTGCACACAGGCAATACACCATAAATTCACCCCATAAATACGGATGCGTGTTCACAAGAACACCAGTGTGGAGCCCCACGGAGGGAGGTTTCTGCACTGGGGTGCAGCAGGTGCCAGCTGCTCTGGGCAGGACTCTTTCATCTCCTGCTGTGTGAATGCAGTACAGGGAAGAGCCTCAGCGTGGAGCTCAACCACAGCAGACAGCAGCTCTCAGTGCCCTACCACCTTGGAGCAAGGTCATTCCGAGGCCCTCCCTCTGTTTTCCCCCCTCCTTTATTCAACTGGGAATTTAACAATGCAATCTTGAGTGGAGTCTTCAGACTATAGCATTAGCTTATTGAGCAACTGTACCTGCTTTTAAATTTTAATGATGCATTTTTAATATGATAAATGTAGTATACTTGGATGATTTTATATGCAGGTCAGATAAACTATGATTTTTTTTTTTTGGTTACTCTTCAAATATTACTTTGTGAATAAGGCCAATAGAGTTAGAGATATGCCTGTGACTTAAAAAAGACAGTAGTTCAGTTTCAAGAAGCAGAAAGCGAATATCGGCAGTAAAAGCTTTACAGACTTCAGAAATGAGGGTACTTTCAGCCATAAGATAGAGCTTGTCAGTATTATAGACGAAAGTATTTAAACAAACTTTATGGAAACAATATAAAGATGAACTGTAGAATTTTGAGAAGTTTTGTTATGGCAATTGCACGACTAAAACCGAGAATTATTTGGAAATTACATTTATTTAAAAGTTGGACTCCCTTGCCCATCGTAGACACTTTAATCCAGCTCCATGGGGAACTCACAGTCATCCAAATGAAGAAAAGGGAGAGACTAGTTTTGTTTTGTTAAAGCTATTTAATCCACAGAGTGAAGCTGAAGATTGAGGTGGAAGATTGCCTAGGTAATTAAAATGGTTTCCTGAAATTACGCCAATTATCTGGATATTTCAGAGGAAGAGAAAGATGCTTGATTTAAATTAATAGGATATTAAACCAATTTCTATAGTTTATGTTTTCTTGAGGGTGCAATATTATTTTTAAAATGGCTTTTCACAACTAACAAAATAACCCATATTTGATTTAGACAAATTTTTATTTTTCGATAAGCAACATTTTTCCTTTCTTTTCGGTGTTACTTTATTTTATTTTTGCTGACATGGAATTAGCATCCATGTTTTTTTTATTTATTTAATTTTTGTACTTCTCCTTTGGACTCTTGTATACACTTTAAAAATGTGCAAGCAACTGAAACCCAAGACAATCATCTTCGAACAACTTTTCCAAAAGGTAAGCATAAAGAGTTTAGAGGGCACCTACGTTTTCCAAAAGGATGCATTTGCAAATCACTTTGGTAAATTTAGTGTAGTTTATAATACTTATAAAAAATTGCCCAACGTAGTCTTGGTTTGAACTTGGCATGGTGTACCCTGAAAATCAGTACAATGAGCATCAGCCTTTTTGAAAATTAAAATGACTACTATGCAGATGGAGTTTCAGTAACAGAGGTGACTGTAATAAAGAGAAGCCAAATCTATTCCATACATGTGCAGAAACAGACTGAGAACATCAGTCTCTGTGATCAGAATCTTTCTTATTTGAGTGAAAGCCTACCCCATAGGATATGTTTTGTGTTGCTTTTAAACCAAAGAATAGTAATATGTTTAATGCAATATTAGCCTTGTCTTCCTTTCTTTCAAAGAATTTATAAAGGTTCATAAAGAACTAAACCCTGAAGTTAATTTTATAAACTGCATAACCTGAAGAACAGAATGAAACAGGAAATTACAGAGTAACAGTGAATACTGTGACAGGTGTCATATTGTAACTGATAACATTTATCATTGATGTTTCTGTGATAATAGTCAACAATAATTTGTAATAGCATTTGAATAGATTTTAAAGATTATTTTACATATGTGAACTAATTTGTTGTTTATATAAACTGTACAGTCTTAGATAACAAAACTGAGCTTTAGTGAGAATTGGCGCCGAGTGCCTGGGCTTGTTAAGAGACCTGGCTCTCCTTGACCTTAAGGAACAAACATTGCATGTAGATCTGCTTTCTTTCATTTGGATTGGAGTACAACACATTGAAATCTTTTGTGTGTTTTGTCATCTGCATCTATGAACTATGAACTATGAACTCTTCCCTGGCAGATACCTTGGTTTCCTTTTACATCCTCTCAGCTGGGCACAAGGATCGGTGCAGAGTCATAACTGGATAAGCTGCAATGAGTTGTGCAATAACACACAACTATGGTTCTTCTGACACATGCAAACAGCGCAGTGAGTGTCACTTGGCAGGTCTGCGTGGAGGCAAGTCAACTGGGCACCTCGAGGTTTGCTTTCCCCTTCCAGAGGGAATAGGTGTGTCTCTCAGGGGGAATAAAAAAACTCCACTCCTATTCCAAGCAGTTGTAAAGGACTTCAGGGAGCATAGTAAAGACTGTGACTAGTGAGCATGAAAGACAGACTGTGGGTGATTTTACCCTCTGGGAGAAAGGCAAAGATGAGATTCTAGGTTCACATGTACCCTGGCCTCTTTGCCGAGATTACAAAAGTGTGTGCATTTGCTCGTGTGTGTGCTTTGGGCATTAATTTACTAGAAACTGAATTGCATCCAAAATCTATTTCTATTCTGGCAGAGGAGCCTGCCAAAGCTTTTTTTTTTTTCTTTATGTACTTTTGGCATATGTTCAATTATAATTAATTCTTAAAATAATATTTTACTTCCATTCTGGTTTGAAGAAAAGAAGTCCCACCAACAGTTATTTGCACCAGCAAGTGGCTAGCCATGCCTAAACTGTAGCGGACGCCAAGGCTGATTTGGGGATACAGATTATTAGGTCAAAATCTAACAAGTGATAAACATGAATCTAAGGGTCTCTTCCTGGACAGTGTAGTTTAATGGAAATGCTATTGTGCCAACTATGTGGAGCCATCTGAAGTGAGGTCTCTTACATGTTGCCATTTGTGTTGTCGATAGTCACAATCAAAATAAAACTGTTTTCTCTTCTGTTGTACTTAGTTCTTGGTATATAGTGGTTACTTGGTAAGCAGGTACTGACGAGGTTTGGAAGCATGGCTCAGTGGTTAATAACACTAGAAGTTCCACCGGAGGACCAGGGTTCTATTCCCAGAACCCGTGTCACAACCGTCTGTCACTCCAGTTGCAGAAGATCAGATGCCTTCTTATAGCTTGTCTGAACAGTAGACACTCACATGATATAGAGACACGCATGAAGGCAAACCACCCAAATATATAAAATAATACTTAAAAGTTACTGAATAAATGAATATTGTCCTTCCCCAAGAATCTATGAATTTATTTTCTGCAAAGCTATTCTAGTGACTTGGTGGATTTGTGACCTGTGAGGATGTAGACTTGCCCAATCATATTTAAAAAAATGAAACATAATTTTTTTTAAAGATTTATTTATTTATTTATTTATTTTATGTATATGAGTGCTCCAAGTACACCTGCATGCCAGAAGAGGGCTCAGATCCCATTACAGATGGTTGTGAGCCACTACGTGGTTGCTGGGAATTGAATTCAAGACCTCTGGAAAAGCAGCCAGTGCTCTTAACCACTGTGTCATCTCTCCAGCCCGAAACATAATATAGAAATATTATAGAAAGCAAAGACTTGTTAAGATTTTCTTCCTGTCATCCTCAGCATGTAAGGATTAATTTGTATATCTTGAATTTTATTAGAATGTTTTACCTTTTAAATATTGTTTGAGTTGCTGACTTGGGTTTCATAAAGCTGACTTAGCAAGTTAAAGCCCTACGTGATGATTTGAACTTGATTCCTCAAATCTACATGTAGAAAGGAGAGAACTGGCTACTGCAAATTGTCCATTGACCTCCAAATACATGAAGCTACATACATAAAACTAAGTGAATGCAAAAAAAATTTACTTAAAAAAACATTTTGGCTTGAGACAAGGGCATAATTTCTAGCATTTTCTGGCAGTTTCTAGCCTTAAATATACTTTCGAAATTTTGTGCTATATGTTTATATGAAGCAGCATTCTCAGTTAAATTAAATAAAAATAATAATCAACCCTGAAAAAAAATCTTGAAAGTGCTCTATATTCTATAGTTATTAAACATTCAGCCAAAATTTAATTCTTTATGTAAAAATAATTTTAAACTTATTCACATTTTCTTTAATTTTAAAAATATTTTAAATTTATTATTATTATTATTTTGTTGTTGTTATTGTGGACAAGGGTGAGCATGGATGCCATAGTGCACATGTAGAGATCAAAGGGCAACCTGTGGGAGTTAGTTTTCTCTATCTACCTTATGGGTTCTCAGACCTGAACTCAGAATGTCAAGCAAAAGTCACCTTTGCTTTCATTTTAATAAGTGGTTAAATTATATGCATATCAGGTAATTGTTTCAAAATACATTTAACGATTGGTAATCAGGGCGTGTTTGATTTGTATATCTATTTTGTATACTTTACATAAGTGTACAAAAGGTGCATATAAGGTATATACTGAAATTCTTTGAATTTTCACAGCCATTAAGAGTATTGGTTGTGGAAAAGCTTTAGGAGGCCACATTTACAGTGGCGTAGAAATGCAAAGAAGCTTGAGGTTAGCATGGAAATCTTCATGAAGGCCTTACTGAAGATGAAATTTGTGTCTGATTTAATGACGTGACATCCAAGAGTGTTGGCCTAATAAAGTGGATCAGAAATAAAATATTTCACAGTCTTTTGCAATGTTCTAGAATCTGAAATCTACATGACCCTTGAGGAAATGGCTACAGTGGTTCACATGTTAGAGTGTAATGAAAAAAAAAATACATAGAATGGAGGAAGAAAAATTTCAAAAGCACTTTGAAAGAAGGAATGAAAATATTTTTCAGTCACTGAAGACTATGAAAAAGAATACTGTGAACAAGGTGAATAGAAGAATTTAATTCCAGGTCTCTGGTGAAGGAAGCATATTGAGAGAAATAGTTTGGGGAGAGGGCCAAATCACTTTGGGTAAGCCCAAATGGGGACACTTAATTCGTATTGTTGTCTTACTTGCAGAATAGTAACTCTTTCAATATCACTTATGGGACACCAACCACATTTTTTATTAGATGTTTTCTTTATTTACATTGCAAATTTTATCCCCTCAGAAAACCCTCCTATCCCATCCCCCCTCTCCCTGCTCACTAATCCACCTGTTCTTGTTTCGCTGCCCTGGCACTCCTCTACACTGGGGCATCAAGCCTTCACAAGACCAGGGGCCTCTCCTCCCATTGATGTCTGACAAGGCCATCCTCTGCTACATATGTGGCAAGGACCCCTCCATGTATACTCTTTGGTTGGTGATTTAGTCCTTGAGAGCTCTGGGTGCTCCGGTCAGTTGATATGGTTGTTCTTCCTGAGGTTGCAATCTCCTTCAGCTACTTCAGTTCTTTTCTTAACTCTTCTATTGAGGTCCCCATGCTCAGTCCGAGGGTTGGCGGTGAGCATCCTCATGTGTATTGGTCAGCATCTGGTAGAGCGTCTCAGGGGACTGCCATATCAGGCTCCTCTCAGCAAGGCTTCTTGGCATCAGCAATAGTGTCTGGGTTTGGTGTCTGCAGATGGGATGGTTCCCTAGGTGAGGCAGCCCCAATACACGCCTTTAATCCTAGACAATGTAATTAAGTTTAGTGAAGGAAGCAGACACATTTGAAAGTGATGCCTAATTGAATGGCAGATATAGAAATAAATCAGAGAAAGATTTGACAGAATGAGTCAGGAATAGGATTACATATAAGAATAAATTCAGTAGGACTTGAAGCCCAGGATGGTAATGAAAGTCTACCTGTTAGACTACATAAGGATAATGTTGAAAGTGCACAGGGGAAAGATGTCATACTGAACTGGACAGAATGTCTAGCTCATTTTTGCTGAGTTTAAGAAGTGGAATGATGCTTGGGCACAAGCTCTGCAGCCAGTTCCACAACACCCAGAGGAAGCTCCACTACCAGGCACTCTGACACACCCAGGATCAGAGGTGAGGAGGAACTAACATCTATCCCAACACTGGGAGTACCTGGGACCAGCGGGACCAGGCACACAGGAACTCCACCAGCCCAGTGACTTGGGTTCCTTCCAGTCTGTCTGGGCTGGTGTCCAGAGTAGACCTTGGGTGCAAGCTCTGCAGCCAGTCCCACAACACCCAGAGGAAGCTCCATTCCCAGGTGACCTAACAAGCCCAGGTTCACAGGATCCCAGAATCACAGGATCACAGACACAGCTTGATTCTGAGGAGTTCTAACACAACCAGGATCACAGGAAGGACAGGCTCCAGTCAGATTTAGCAAGGGTAGGTAGCACTAGAGATATCCAGATGTCGGGGGGAGGGGCAAGCGTAAGAAAGTAAACAACACAAACCAAGGTCACTTGGCATCATCAGAACCTAATTCTCCCACCATAGCAAGTCCTGGACACACTGTTACACTGGAAAAGCAAGATTCAGATATAAAATCACTTCTCATGGTGATGATACAGGACTTTAAGAAAGACATAAATAGCACCCTCAAAGAAATACAAGAGAACACAGGTAAACAGCTAGAAACCCTTCAAGAGGAAACACAAAAATTCCTTAAAGATCTTAAGGAAAACACAATCAAACAGGTGAAGGAAATGAGCAAAACCATCCAGAATCTAAAAATGGAAATAGAAATGATAAAGAAAACAGAAAGAGAGACAACCCTGGTCATACAAAACCTAGGAAGGAAATCAGGAATCATAGATGCAAACATCACCAACAGAATACATGAGATAGAAGAG
>JADRCD010243301.1:25112-35727 GCA_019843815.1 Montemys delectorum | reverse complement strand
TTAGAGAGAATTGCTAGGAGTCCACAAAGCACTCTTGATCTCAACGCCCAGGGTCTGAGAGTGTTGGCCGTAGCTGCTTCATAGTGAAAACCCGGCAGCCGTCGGTGGCGTGGAGGTGCGGGCTGAGAATCCACACTGACTGAATTGTAGGGACCTGGGGGACAGCGGTCAGACTGAGACAAGCCTTTAGCTTCCCAGCAGCACCCCTTATTTCCAAGGGCTTTCTTGAATGGGTGGGAAATAGCCCAGCAAATCACATTGAGAAGGATGCTTCAACTCTCACCCTCCCCTCCAGCCCCTTGCCCTCTAAAAGCCTTGCGTGTGTTTCTGAAGGTGGCCTGGAACTCACTGGGTTCCAGAAAGGAAAGGCGGAGGGAACAGCAGCGCCTGGTCTGGGACCCTTTACTGCTTGGGGTCCGTCCATCCCAGTCCCAGGGTGCTCCCCGCCCCCAACGCTGCCCAGGCCGCCCTGGACAAAGAAAGGGTTGTTCCTGCACAAGAGGATGACTTGCTTCCTTTCCCAGCCATCACCTGAGGACAAAGGGTCCACACCCTAACTCAGCCGAAAGAGTGCGAAGTGTCCCAACACGCCCTGCAGAAGGACTTACTGATTTTCCAGTTAACGAATTTGCCTAACCTGTTCTGTTCAAACAAGGTAATTGTTTCCTGAAAAAGACTCACGGCTAGTAAGATGAAGTCACTAGAGACGTGTCCAAACATTTGCTACCAGCGGTCACGGGCGTGCCCCAGGATTGGTAACCAGTTTCAGGACTGTCACCTCAAGTGTCTGCAAATTTGGTGATGGCGCGCCTCCTGGTGGCAAAATGAGGTTATACCTGGCAGAAAGCAGTTTCAGAAAGCCAATGGAACAAGACTTGAAAATAATACTTGGGGAGGGGAGCTGTAAGTTTGTGGGACATTTGTGGTTATTTCTCAATAAATATCTGTTGATTGGGCTGGGGCCAATCAACAGATTGAGTGGTTAGTGGTGGGACTGATGGTTCATGCCTGGCGTCCCACCCAGCTCTTGGACGACGGAGTGAGGGGGAGTCAAGGCTAGTCTAGACCAGCCTGGGATACATGAAACCTTAACTCAAAACCGACCAACAAAAGAAGAAATATAGCCCACCAAGTATGTGGATTTTAATAATAAAAATGAATAATTTGCACAGAGCAGAAGCATAGAAGGGGTCTTTAGTCTGATCGATATTACTGGCACTGAGCTCTCTCCTGTATTCCAAAGACTATTTTTATTTATTTTTTAAAAGATTTATTTATTATTATACATACACCAGAAGAGGATGTCAAATCTCATTAAGGGTGGTTGTGGGCCACCATGTGGTTGCTGGGATTTGAACTCAGGACCTTCGGAAGAGCAGTCAGTGCTCTTACCCACTGAGCCATCTTGCCAGCCCTGAAGACTTTATTTTTTGCTGTGAAATTTTTAGAATATACACTAGTGAAAATAACTGTTAGGCCCGCATGTGAGAACACGGAGTTTAGCACACCCCAATTTTGCCACTCCCTTTACCCCGTTTCCTTCTCCCCTGCACACTGTTATAACCCATGGAGTGTTACATTGCTTTACCTTAAGGCTGTGGGAAGCATTGTTGGAGTGGAGGGCCTTTCTATAGCATTGCCTGCCATTGCCGTATCTTGTACGTCTTAGAGAGATCCACTGGTGTTGCTTGCTGCTCACCCTGGGATTTTCTTCTAAATGTTTTTCAATTGTTTGTGGATCTCAGAAGTCCACACAACACTGTGTTGCTCTGTCTCTTAGTTCTGTGCCCTGCCTCTGTCTCTCCCCTTTTCTCTTTCACCCATCTTTCCCTCCCTCAAATAACACTCCCCACATACACTGAAGTACCCAGCTAGGGTTTGCAGGGAAGCTCAGCAGGTAGAGCCACTTGCTGCCAAGCCTGCTCACCTGAGTGAGTTCCATCACTGGAGGGCCGCGTGGTGAGAAGAGAGAACAGACTCAGGCACGATGCCTTCTGACCTCCACATGATGCCTATAGCACATGCACACGCTCATTCCCACACATAAATACATAAATAAATAATTGCCATAAATTCTTTTATAAACAAATGCGTAGTCATTTCACAAACAGTTGGATGAATTTTGACAAGTGTATTGCAACTGATCTTCTTTCTTCCCAGGCTAAAGAACATGTCCATGACTTATACAGTGGCCCATATGCCTCTGAGTGAACACTGTTCTTGGTTCTTTTGCTGTGGGTGTCTTGCCTGGTCTATATCCCATGTTAAACAGGTAATTAAAGAATGCTGTGTGCTGCTTTCCACACTCCACATGATGTTTTGAGTCTCTCTATTCCTTTTAGTGTGGGAGCAGTGGTTTTTGGCATCAACACCATGTAACCGTGTCTTAATCACAGGTAGCAAGGCTAGAGTAGTGTTGGAGATATTTTTCTCACCTGTACAAATTGGAGAGGATGCTCAGAGCTGGGAGGTAAGATTCAATGAGATCCTGTGAAGATAGCTGAGCGAGCTTTCGTAACCAGCAGGTGGGAGGAAGTTGTACTGGCTGGTTTTGTACCAACTTGACAGAAGCTAGAGTCATGAGAAAGAAAGGAGCCATGACTGAGATAATGCCTCCACAAGACTGGGCTGTGTTTTATTCTGAGTGCCTCAGGAATCATTATGGTTTTAGAGACTCCTGATACTTTAAAAGATCATTCTGTAGAGGAGTGTTCCCCTTGCTCCACAACCTCTCCAGGATGTGCTGTCCTTTTTTTTTTTTTTTTTTTCAATCTTCACCATTCTCATGGGTGTAAGGTGGAACCTCAGAGTCATCTTGATTTGCATTCCCTTGATGAACATCCCCTTAAGTGCTTCTTGAACATTCAAGATTCATCTGTTGAGAGTTCTCTCTTTAGCTCTGTACCTCATTTTTAAATTTGGTTATATGGATTGTTGGTGTCTAACTTCTTGTTTTCTTTCTGTATTTTGGATGTTAGCCCTCTGTCAGATCTAGGGTTGGTGAAAATCTTTTCCCCATCTGGAGGCTGCTGTTTTGTCCTGATGATGGTCTCCTTTGACGTTCAGAAGCGTTTCAGTTTCATGGCATCCCATTTGTTGATCTTGATCATAGTGTCTGAGCCATTGGCGTACTGTTCAGGACATTGTCTCCTGCACCAACTTAAAAGCCAATGGAAGGAAATGCAGATACTGGAGCTTGGGGAATCTTATGGAAGAGTTGAGAGAAAGATTGAGGAGCCCAAAGAGGACAGAGACTCCACAGGATGATCAACAGAGTCAACTAACCTGGATTCTTGAGAGCTTCCAGAGATGGAATCAGCAGCCAAAGAGTGAGCACAGGCTGGACCTGCACATACGTAGCAAATGAGACACCTGGTCTTCATGTGGATCCTTCAAACAGTGGGGAGTCTGTCCCTGAACCTGTTGCCTACCTGCCTGCCTGTGGATCCCACATCCCTAAATGAATAGCCTTGTCTAGCCTCAGTTGTCCTATGGCAACTTGATGTGTAGAGTGGAGGACAGGGTATGGAGGTGTGAGGGTGTAGGGATTTGACACTCAGAAGGGTTCTTCCCCTTCTAAGGGGAATGGGGGAGGACTTACATGAGGGGCTACTGGGAGTATTGTGTAGTGAGTAAATAAGTACTTTTAATTTAAAAAAAAAAAAAAAGTCATTCTGTGGCCAGCCAGATGGTTCAGTGGAAAAGAGCACCTGCTACGAAGGCTGATGACCTGAGCTCGATCCCTGGGATCCACATAGTAGATGGAAAAAACTGACTTGAAAAGATATCTCCTGATCTTCATACATACAACAAACATCAAACATATATATATATGCATATATATCAAACATATATATATACACACACACATGCACATAAACTTACACACACATATGCACATAGACATTACACACAAACACATACACATATATTCAGACAGATACATACATGCACATACTCACAGATACATACATACACACATATAAAACACATATACACAAAACATACATACATATACTTACACATATGCTGTGATATATACATGTCCCCACCATAAATAAATAAATAAATAAATAAAATAAATTCATAAAGGTCTTCCTGGTACCATGTGAGAAAGGGTTGTAGCTGGACAAGTACTGGGAGCAGGGATAGGTTAATGGAGAAACCTTTTCAGAAGTCTAAGAAGAGGGGCTGTTGAGATGGCTTAGCAGGTAAGAGCACCGATTGCTCTTCCAAAGGTCATGAGTTCAAATCCCAGCAACCACATGGTGGATCACAACCAACTGTAATGAGATCTGATACCCCCTTCTGGTGTGTCTGAAGACAGCTATAGTGTACTTATAATAAATAAATAATAAATCTTTTTTTTTTAAGAAGTTTAAGAAGAGATATTGGGAGTGGAGATGGGGAAATCTAGCTGCGGACAGATTTGGGTCCTGTTTATGGATGAAGTTGGGTCTTCCATGAAATTCTGGGTCGTAGAAATAAATAAACTTTGTGTACATGTATCCTGGTGAATTATTTAGGCTTTTCTGTGAATTAATTTCTAAGCCTTAAACTAGATTTGTTCCCTGGCTAGCTCTTAACTTACATTAATCTGTTTATACTATTTTATGTCTGCCACATGGATGGTTACCTCTCTTTAGTTTCATATGTTCAACATCCTTGGCAGCTTGGTGGTATATCTCTCAACTGACTTTTTCCCAGAATTCCTCTCTCTCTGCCAGATGTCCCACCTTCTAATCCTGCCTCGGCTTATTGGTCATCAGGTTTTTGTTGACAGATGATGCCTTTACATCCCTACCTCTCCCTCTCTTAGTCCAATAAAAGGCTCTTTCTTTAATATCAATAAACTGTATACAGTAAGAACAATTATGGAAACTCTCAGTAAGAATTACATTCAAAATGTCAGTCCATTTGTATTTGTCAACCTTGGAGAAAGTATTCTATTATCTATCCTATTTTGGTGAGCCCAAAGTTCTGTACTTGCATTACCAACCTAAAAATACCTTTTTATACTTTTAACGTTTTCTTAAGTCCTAAATAACTTAAGCTCAATTGTGAGACTATAACTATCTAGTCTTCAACCTCATCAGAGACATGAAAAGGATAGAGATTACCTGAGTGAACAGACAGAGCAGAGCAAGCAGCTTCCAAAAGTAAGAAATGACAGAACCCACTGATTGACCGGACAGTCACCCGAGACTTCTCTGTGGCCTTCTGGCTCAGGATATGATAGATCTTTATGTGAAGCAGGAGTTACAAAGGACTTGCCTACCTTGTCCCTGCAAAGATTGGAAATTAACTTCTTTCATGTCCTGCTTGTCCATTTTGGACCGCATGCTGTCTGTAGTTGAGGAAAGGGCAATTTGTTGCCCTTTCCCTGTAATGCTAGATAGGAGATAAAGAAGGAGAGAGGAAAGAGAAAGGGAGAAAGAGATCCCTGAGTCTAACCTCCTGTATGTTGTCTCCGCACTGACCAAGACCATCAACAACTTGTGGCCAGCTTCCCTAAATGATGGTAAACATCTATCACCCACTGAATAACTGAAAGCCACCCATCCCATTTTGGAGGAATGGGGCGCTACTCTCTTAAAATTACTTCCTGCTTTCTGGGGACAACAGCATCTTTTGGGAGTCCATAGGAAGATTGAGATAATGGCCAAGTCCTGGGAAAGCTGGCTGTAACATTTGCTGTCCAGCTTCTGTGTGATGGGAAAATGTAGGGCTTAACTGAAGTTCTGGCTGGAAAAGTCCCTAAGCCTGGATGGTTGCAGCTAGCCATATAGAAGTCCTGGATGAAGATTTTTGAGGAAACAGCAACTGAGGCAATCTGAGATTGAGTCATCTGAGCTACTTGTCTTGTCTTCTTTGGTGCCTGGTTCTTTTGTTCTGTAAACATGTAAACTTCCACAAGTAATAAACATTTCTGCATCAACACAGGTATGGAGTGTGCATTGTGTACAATTCAGTGAAGATGACTCTTTGCTCTATGTTCAAACAGGGAAAAGGCATCAAACTTTAGAAGTCCATTTGGGTGGTATATCCAAACCATATGAAAGGATGCCATGATAAATCCTGAGGACTCTGTAGCCAACATGATTTATTGACTATGCATAGCTGAAGTCCTGGCTGGAGGCGTTCATGTCTTACCCAGTTTTAGAACTGTTCCAATGTAGTGGGGCCATCAGGATATACCATACCTGTTTGCTATTGTTCGTGTTTTCTTCCTTCGTGTAACTGCTGCCAAGCTTTTAGGGAGGTCTCTGCTGGTCAAATCTAATCTTGATTAATTTTGATGGAATTCATAGCTTTTCTTCTTCTGCTGAAACAAAGACAAAACCTCTCTCCCAATGCTACACAGTTTCTTCACTCCTTCCTGAAGTTCAGATGTCCTTAAAATAGATGAATTATTCTATCCAGCAGTTTTCCCCCTATAATCCAATGTCTCTCAGCAGCTGTTACTCTTTTTTCATTAGCATTACAAAATTTAAAGTTAATAAATTGCTAGGTAATCTATCTTTGGGTGGGGTCTTTGTTACTCCTTTTTGTTTACTAAGCATCTCTTTAAAATTACTGTTAGGTCTCCCTGCAATTGCTCGTCCTACAGGGTTATGTAGTATACCTGTAATACGTTTTATATTTCAATGTGCAAAAATTATTTTATTTTACTAGAGACATATGCTAGAGTATTGTCAGACTTTGTACAGGTAAGCCCATAATAGTCATAGCTTTTAATAAATGTGTTATTACAAAATCAGCCTTTTCAGAAGCAGTTGCCCATTGAAATCCTGAATATGTCTTTATGGCATGGTGCACATACTTTAATTTCCCAAACTCCACAAAGTTAAACACATCCATATGCCAAATTTCATGTCTTTCGGTACCTTTTGGGTTATTCCCTGTAGGTAATGGGCTTTGGTTATACAAAGAATAGGTAGGACGGACATTTCTGTATAATTCCCTTGGCTTTTTGAGAGGTGATACAAATTTTTTTCTTCAGATCTTTGTTGTTAATATTGTATTTTTTAATGAAATTCTGAAGCTTCTACCACATTTCTTATTAATAGCTGATCAATTTCGCCATTACCTTGTGCTAGAGGATCTGGTAGATCCATAAGGGACCTATTTTGTGTTATATACAATGGATGATTTCTATTTCTGATTACTTGTAGTTGAATAAACAGTGAAGTTAATTCTGAACCATCCTGAATAAATTCAGCAGTCTCTATATGCAAAACAATTCTTTCTACATAGTGAAAGTCAGTGACTACATTAAGAGATTCAGAAAAGTCTAATAACACCGTAAAAATGGCAAATAGCTTTGCTTTTGTACTGAATAATGTGAGCTCTGAGCTACTTTACTTACTTTTTTCTGGTTTATAATGTGTCTCTCCTGACTTATTTGCATCAATATACAATGTAGGGGCTACAGAAATTGCTGTCCCTTTACTATATGAGGGCAAAGCCAACTAGTTCTTTTTATAAACTGAAGTCGTTGCTTTTGGGGTGTTTGTTGTTCATCTCTTCCCCCCAAATTACTGCAAACTCTCTGCTAATATTAATTTTCTGCCCATAAAAGGACAATTTCAGCATTAGTAAAAGGTATTGCAATTTCTGCTGGGTCTATTCCTACTAATTGATGAGTCTCATTTTTCCTTTTAGAATCAATTAAAAAAAACTTTTCTACATAGATCTTTAAGTTTTTATTCTGTTTATATGTTAAAAATATCCATTCTAATATATTATCTTCTTTCTGCATAAGAATTTCTGTGGATGAATGAGTAGAAGGCAAAATAACTAAAATACAAGCCAGCTTTAGACCCACTTGTGCATTCTGTAGTTTCTTTTCTACCTGAGCCAATTCTCTCTCAGCCTCAGCTGATAATTTTCTTGGACTGTTTAGGCCCTTATTAACTTGTAAGGTTATAAGGTTTGAAATAAATTACTTAGTTCTTGAGTAGTTAATCCAATTATGAATCTTAGCCAATTAATGTCTCCCAATAATAACTTTTGGAACTCATTAATAGCTCTTAATTGGTCTCTTCTGATTTGTACTTTCTATAGTTGAAGATCTCGTAGACCTACCTGATATCCTAGATAATTAGTAGAATCTTCTCTTTGTACTTTTTTTTTTTCAGGAGAAAATCGTAACCCCCAGCAACGCAAAACTCTCTTTACCTTATCAAACGTTTTCCCCTCTAAGGTATGTTTATCTGAATCAGCTAGTAACGTATCACCCATATAAAGGTAAATTATGGATTGAAGAAACTGTTTACAAATTATTTTAGTGGCTGTTGTACAAAATATTGGCATAAAGTAGGATTGTTTGACAATAGTACTGTTTAATACTTATTAACATATATATATAATACTTATTAACTATATATATGTAGATATATACATGTAGTATATATGTGTGTAATATATATATACATATGCATATATATATATATATATATATATATATATATATTAGTAAGTAGACATTGAGAAAGCAAGCCTTGTTCTATCATACTCATGCAAAGGAATTGTGAAAAAGCAACCTTTTAAATCAATCATTATAATAATAGGCCATGCCTTAGATAACAATGAAGGCAATTGGATTCCAGGTTGTAAAGAGCCCATGGTTGACTAATTTGATTACTCTCAGATCTGTTAACATCCTGCATTTTCTATTTTCTTTTTAGTGACAAGTATAGGAGAATTCGTAGGGCTGGTGGGCTCTTCTATATGTCTAGCCTCCAGCTGCTCTTGGACTAGCTCTTCTAGTGGCTGTAACTTTTTTGGGGTCATAGGCCATTTTTCTACCCAAAACAGCTTTATCAGTATGTCATTTTAGTGGTAGGGCAGTTGGTATTCTACCAACAGTGGTTTCCTGACAAAAAGTTGAAGAGTCAGGTTCTGCTGTTTCCTGCTTATGGACAGCTTGGACAGTTAAGTTTTCTTTAGTTAGGAACGTATCCTCTTTTACAGACTGTCTCTGAAGTTGGAGGAATGCTAATCTGTACTTCCTACATTTGCAATGATTTCTTCCTTGTAGATTTATGGCTATATTAGCCATATATGGCCTCAATTATTCTATTTGACCTTCTGATCCTATGCATTTAATCATGTTAGGCTTTGTTCTACTTGAGACAATGTCCTAGTTCCTAGGAGCTGTGTATGTACCCTTTGAAGTGGCCAAGCTGGATTCCAGTATTCTTGTGAAGTTGTTACATCTGCCACCATGTCCACTGAACCTTCTGCCACTGTGTCCACTAAGCTGCTAGCTCAATCCCATCTAACTGTCATTTTATTTTATTTTTTTAATTAATTTATTTATTTATTATATGTAAGTACACTGTAGCTATCTTCAGACACACCAGAAAAGGGCATCAGATCTCATTACGGATGGTTGTGAGCCACCATGTGGTTGCTGGGAGTTGAACTCAGGACCTTCAGAAGAGCAGTCAGTGCTCTTAACCTCTGAGCCATCTCTCCAGCCCACTAACTGTCATTTTAACTTTTGTCTTTTATCATTTATAGTACTTTGCCTAAATGTCTGTTTCTTGGTATCTTTAGAATCTCTTGTTTTATCCATAGGAGTTTTTTTTGTTTTGTTTTGTTTTGTTTTTGTTTTTTGTTTTTTGTTTTTGTTTTTTCAAGACAGGGTTTCTCTGTGTAGCTTTGGCTATCTTGGAACTCACTCTGTAGACCAGACTGACCTTGAACTCAGAAATCCGCCTGCCTCTGCCTCCCAAGTACTGGGACCAAAGGCGTGCGCCACCACCGCCTGGCCCATAGGAGATTCTTAATCTCTGTTAAATGATTTATTTATAAATAAGTATGGAACAGCTATATTTGTCCTATCAGGCTTTGTCTTTCTGGTTTTTGTTTGTTTGTTTCTTTGTTTGTTTTAGTTATTTTTCAGAACAGTCTTTCCTTGGTGGACAGGAAACCAATGGTTTTTGGTGGGTGTTGAATAAGGCCCTTTAGTCAGTTTTTCAAGATTAAGGAATCAGCTCGAATATCTTTGGATGATCTACTTTCATGAGCCTTAAGTCTGTTCCTTCCACATCATGTACATTTCACATGAAACTTTCTCCCTGAATTATTAATATAGAGGAAGTCTCCTTAGGAACTGTTTGTCTAAGGTCCTCTAGGGAATGACCTGATCTTTCATAGACATAGCAATGGGCATTTTGAGTTTTTATACCTCCTGTAATTGTTTGTCCAAGCACAATTAGATTGTGAGCATTGACTTTTATGTCCTCAGTAGTTTTAATCCATTCATAGTGTGGCTCTAGCTCTTAAATATCTAATAGCCTTTTTGCATTCAGCACTAGCATTTTCAAAAGCCAAAGGTTCAATTAAAAATTCTCTAGCAGTTGGATCTAACATTGTTCTATTTATAGCTGTAGTTGATCTCTGTAAAAAGTCAGTGAAAGATTCATCTGAACCCTGGATTTACGATTTATGTTGTAAATGATTCAGATCATCCCTGTTGTTCAACCTTGTCCCAAGCATTTAAAGCTACTGTATTGATATTATTCTAGGAGGCATCATCAAGGGTAATCTGCTCTCTCTCCTCTCTCTCTCTCTCTCTCTCTCTCTCTCTCTCTCTCTCTCTCTC